>JAUMHN010408398.1:0-14773 GCA_032360265.1 Heliamphora ciliata
AGAAACCGCTGTGTCTTTTCATAAT
The DNA here is from genome assembly GCA_032360265.1 of Heliamphora ciliata. Lineage (NCBI taxonomy): Eukaryota > Viridiplantae > Streptophyta > Magnoliopsida > Ericales > Sarraceniaceae > Heliamphora > Heliamphora ciliata. The sequence continues at coordinate 26 of JAUMHN010408398.1, forward strand.
TGCAGAAATCGCTGCTAGGTATCAGTGCTTCACTGGAAGTTTTACTCATAATTACTTCCTAGGTTCCTGCTGTAACCCTATATATACGCGGGTAGGCTAAATCAGTTTGATATCTCACCATATCATAATATATATTTTATCTTTCAAGATTAAATATATCGGAGTTATGCCAGTATGAGTTCTCAATAGTCCGTAACCCACACTACGTTCGAGGATCGCGTAAGGAAATACAATAGAAGATCTGACTAGAGTTTTAACTCGGAATCAAATCGTAGTTGAAGAATCGATCGACAAAAGGTATTGTTCTAAATTAACTCTGGTTGCTCGGGTTTTATTTTGATCGTTCGACGTCAAAAGTTTTATCTGGAGCCCGTTTCGGAGTTTTTCTGTCTAGTTAATTTTTGCCGAAAATCGTTTACGAAAACAACGATCTTGGCAGTATTGCCTTCAACAATCTTAACACTAACACTATACGCTTATAAACGTTTTAACCTGTTTACAACATGTTTAATAACAAATTTATATTTTTAATTCCATGTATATTTTAATAATAAAATTACATAAATTATAAAAAATAAAATGCTCCAATGTAACGCCCCATCTCTGGGTCACATGAAACACCAATAAACAACCAAGATAACACCTTACCCGAGAATACACTCTCAATATAAAACATACATGTATTTTATATAATCGCCAAATGACTTACATTACACGACCCCAACGCCAAAAAACATGTTACAGCATACATGTTCAAAACTAGTAAAAAGGAAGACTACAACTCTTCCACCTCTCCAGCAACCCTGGATCAACCTGCGCGACCGGTACCTGAAAAATATTTCAAATCCCACACCGTGAGCCAAAGCTCTACAGAAACTAGACAGCACATGCAATATAAGCTAAACATGCTAGGAAAAACGAGGTGTAGTTTTTGACTCTCTTTCAAGCCTTAAAACAGTTGGAAAACACGGCTCACATGAGCCCCAAAGGTAATAGATATATATATACAACACATGAACATATATCAAAACCGACTTTCACAAGCCCCGACAAGCTAACTTATGCAATCCATGCACTATGCCCAACACACTATGAGCAACACACCCAACACATATCTCTCCAGGACCTCGTATCCATCCTTCAGATTCACACGTGCAGTGTTTAGGATCACATTTTCATCCTTGAAACTATGCATATCATCCTAACAGATATCATGCTACAGTTAAGGGAAAACAGTAAAAACACAGACAAAGGCAACAACTGTAGACTTCTGCCCATTACCCTAGTCACCACCTAAGGCCTGCTCGGTAATGGTAAGTTCTATACGGAGTTACAACAACGTAAACAACGCCATTCACGGAGGCAACCGACTTAGTTTATGGGTTCACAACCCGAGGGCCCTAAGCACCCATGCACACACACAACACAAGGATCTTCTCGGGCTTTTACCGAAGGACCACTGCCCCATCTAACATTTCTCGGGCTTTCACCAAAGGACCATCGCCCCATCTAACATTTCTTGGGCTTTCACCAAAGGACCACCGCCCCATCTAACACATGCCACCCATGCAAGGCACGCAACCCGTGTAACACACACCACGCACGCAATCCGTGCAACATGCACCACATGCATCCGCTCCTTAGAGCCCACATATACATGCCTACAAAACTATGAGTTTTAAAGCATGAATCACATAATTCCCTTACGTAATCCGTACATAAATAAACTGTTATAAATGCACATAATCATATATAACTTCACATCACGACGCCACCTATCAAATAACCCGACATCCACTCACAGGGATAACCAACAACTCATGAAACCAAACCTAACTTGAAGGTCAACGCTAAACCCCTCAAACCATGAGGTCACAAAATACCACATTTCCTCCAAAGGTGCCATGAGCCCAAACACGCTCCAAACCCAACCACGACGCACACGACTGTGCCCCAACAACCCATATCTAGCCATGCACATCATCCCTGAGGAGGGCATCTAAACCAACACCCTAAGCCACGACACGACTCCCGAAGCCACCACACAACCAACTGAACTCCAAAAAGATTCCAACAGTATTTCAGTCGATTAATCCCATAATCAATCAACTGAATACCATTAGGAAATAATTGAAAACCAAGGACCCAACCACCAAACAACACAACAAACGCCTAAGGAACAAGAAATTTGATAAAAAGTTCCAACAAGGATGAAAATAAGCTTTTCCCAAATATTCGGCCAAAAACGGGTGAAAAACGGTTAAGAAATTCTAACATATCCTCACTATTTTGATCATAACTTTTTCTACAAAAAGAATTTTAATGTGAGAGAGGTGTCATTGGAAAAAAGACTTTCGGGGCTTCAATTTGAACATAAAAATGACCCAATTCTGAGTCCGAATGAGGGAGATATGATTAAAAGAAAAAGGATAAAAAATGACCCTACCACCACAGCGCTCGTAGAGCGGTTGCAAAGCGCTTGAGCGCCTCTCCACCAGTGAGCATCGCTCGCTAAGTGCCCGCTCGGCGCTTGAGCGCCCTTCAGCGTGCACAGACTCCCGAACATTCCTGTTTCGAATTCCAAGCCCCTAAATTCTCAAACACTCACTATGATGCTTCAAAACACATATAAACCTACCAACTCACATATTACTAACACCCATGGACATACACGAGCCCAAAACATCAAAAACCACCGAACGAAAAATCTCAAAACCCGATTCACCCAACCCAAACCACACAAAACCCTTTTAAACCAAAACTCGATCTTTAAATTGATTTTTTATGCATTTTTAACCGGTAAAAACACACACAATTACACGTAGCACCCTTATATGACATGAGAGTCTAGGATCCTACCTCGGCGAATTAAAAACTCAATGCCTCGATCCACGTGCAAAATCACGCTTCGCCGAAATAAAATTCTATTCGAATAAAGGCGTAGCCCACCGTGCTAATAGCAAAGATTCGCTGTTGGATCGTCAAAAATCGAGCCCCGGGCCTCCGAGAAGTTAGAGAGAAGGCAGAGAGAAAAAAAGAAACTTAGTGGAGAAGTTTTAAAAATATCTAACTCAAGATATTTATAGGACTCCAAATATCTTTTTTTTTGAAATTTTACGAAATTCGCGCCGTAACACCCCACGGCTCTAGGAACCAACCCCGCATGCATATCTAACCCTGATCATGCATCAAAAGCATAGAAAAACATGCTATCACATTAACACAAAACGCACGTCGAAAAATGCCAAAAGGAAAACGGGTCAGGGTCTCACAACTCTACCCCTCTTAAAGGAATTTTACTCCCGAAATTCAACTCAAGGTTAAGAAACAAACCATCGATCGCAATCGACACAGGCATATGAGATGGTCAGCCAAACCATTCCTAGGATATAGTCAAACAAGGTCAGGCATCCTAAACAATAGCTAACTATCTCAATGACACGAGTTCTACAACGCACCCTAACCTCACATCGTCACCAATCACTGCCTCCATGCAACACATCGCCCACGGAATCCATCATCATCAACTCCCAAACAGATACAATGAAGAAACTGGCCCAAGGCCTGCATACTCAGAAAGTACCTCTACTCGCTAAAGGCACATCTGCATCATTTGGCAAGACTGGTGCCCTAGAAGAATGAGGATCTACAAGAGCATATACTTGGCTCTATGTCATCCTGGCCTTCCCTCCATAACCTAGAATTGTCGGCTGTCGTACAGACTGAACTGAAGTTCCCCTATCTGTCACTCGGGAAGTCTGACCTATAGGATGCTGCTGTCGATCCTGCACAAATGAATCCTCTCGTGTGACCGCTGTTCTCGGTGCACTCTCTCTCTGGGGACAATCCCTACGAATATGTCTAGGATGGCCACATCCATAACAAATCTGTGACTCCTTCCCCTGTGACTGAACTGATACCGAACTCTGGGACTACTTCTGCTGTGAGCAATCCATTACATGATTTCCAGGCTGCCTGCATCGGAAGCAATGGAACTCATACTGCTCTGGCCTTCCCGTTGAGACTACGAAAGGTGAGGACACAGAAACCTATGGCTGATACGACCCCACTGGATACGAACTCGGACCAGACGTCCGTTGACGCTTATCATTGCGTCCCCGGGACTGTGCACTTCTCCCGTCCTACTGACTCCTACTATCTCTGTCTCTGCGCGTCTCATTCAGAGTGTCTTCCACCTTCATGATGGTCTCCACCAACTCTGTAAAAACATGCGTCTTGAATGCTACCCCTCGATCTCTGATAGCGGGCCTCAAACCCCTCTTAAACCTTTTCGCCCGAAATTCGTCAGTGGGCACAATCTCTTGTGCAAACTGGGATAAGCTAGTAAACTCAGCCTTATACTTGACTACTGTCATCGTCCCTTGAGTCAAAAAAAGGAAATTCTCTCTGTACCGATCTCTCAAAGTCGCGGGAAAGTATTTTTCCAGAAATACCTTCGTGAATGCCTCACAAGTGCCTCCAACTGCAGTCCTAGCAAACTTCCACCGCATGTGAGCACTCCCCCTCAGCTGGAAGGCAGCAAAAGCAACTCTCAGATCATCTTCCTCTATCTGAAGCGTGTCCAAGATCCTGGTGACCAGCTCCAGCCATTTAGTGGCTACCGTGGGGTTGGGATTCCCAATAAAGGTAGGAGGGTCCAAACGTCGAAACTTGCACATTACGACCGTCGCCCTCGGTTTAGGTACACACTCTCTCCCCATAGAGGCCTCAGCCAGCTGCCGGATGGAGCCGACCATCTCACGTAAAAGATCTCTGTCAACAAGTCCTTAGGGTGCATTAGCATCCCCAATATCGGGTACTGGAATGTCCCTTCGGCCAAAACCACGGCCATTGCCTCGATCACGGCCTCGTCCTCCCCGTGTGGACATCGCGTCTATAGGAAACAGACAGAACATAAGACGCAGCACATAGCATGAATATAAACGCTAACCGCATAAGCATGCTAACACAGCCACATAGGTTCATGCTAAACGAAACCCCACATACCGAGGAGAACCGACAAGAATGACGCGTCAATCAGGATAACCTACTCAAATTCTCCGCTAGAAATCACGTCAGCTAAATGCGTTTCTAACTTGGTTCCTAAATTTGTTAATCCAAACGCCCAAGGGCAGGACTAATCAATCCCAGAGTTCAACCCCCATACTCACATATACACATCATTCATGTATAACCCGCATGCTATCACATTCATGTTATCAAAACATCTAAACACATGCAGTCAAGCACACGCAATCAACCTCACACGGGATACACCCTCTTTCTAAAGCTCTTAGGTATTTGAACCCAAAGCTCTGATAACAAGCTATCACACCCCATTTTTGAGTCACGTGAAACACCCACAAATAACCAAGATAACACCCAACCCGAGAATACACTCTCAATATAAAACATACATGCATTTTATATAATCGCCAAACGGCTTGCATTACATGGCCCTAACGCTGAAAAACGTGTTACAGCATACATGTTCAAAACTAGAAAAAAGGAAGACTATAGCTCTTCCACCCCTCTAGCAGCCCTAGATCAACCTGCATGATCGGTACCTGAAAAATATTTTAAATCCCACACCGTGAGCCAAATCTCAGCAGAAACTAGACAACACATGCAATATAAGCTAAACATGCTAGGAAAACGAGGTGTAGTTTTTGACTCTCTTTCAAGCCTTAAAATAGTTTGAAAACACGACTCACACGAGCTCCAAAGATAATAGATATATATATACAACACATGAACATATATCAAAATCGACTTTCACAAGCCCCGACAAGCTAACTCATGCAATCCATGCACTACGCCCAACACACTATGAGCAACACACCCAACACATATCTCTCTAGAACCTCGTATCCGTCCTTCAGATTAACACACGCAATGTTTAGGATCACATTTTTATCCTTGAAACTATGCATATCATCCTAACAGATATCATGCCATAGTTAACGAAAAGTAGTAAAAACACAGACAAAGGTAACAACTATAGACTCCTGCCCATTACCCTAGTCACCACTTAGGGCCTGCTCGGTAATGGCAAGTTCTATACAGAGTTATAGCAACGTAAATAACGCCATTCACAGAGGCAACTGACTTAGTTTACGGGATCACAACCCGAGGGCCCTAAGCACCCATGCACACACACAACACAAGGATCTTCTCGGGCTTTCACCAAATGACCGCTGCCCCATCTAACACTTCTCGGGCTTTCATCGAAGGACCACCGCCCCATCTAACACATGCCACCCATGCAACGCAAGCAACCCGTACAACACACACCACGCATGCAACCCGTACAACATGCACCACATGCATCCGCTCCTCAGAGCCCACATATACATGCCTATAAAACTATGAGTTTTAAAGCATAAACCACGTAATTCTGTTACGTACTCCGTACATAAATAAACTGTTATAAATGCACATAATCATATATAACTTCACATCACCACGCCACCCATCAAACAACCCGACATCCACTCATAGGGATAACCAACAACTCACGAAACCAAACCTAGCCCGAAGGTCAATGCTAAACCCCTCAAACCAGAGGTCACAAAACACCACATTTCCTCCAAAGGTGCCATGAGCGCAAACACGCTCCAAACCCAATCAGGACGCACACGACCGTGCCCCAACAACCCATATCTAGCCATGCACGTCACCCCCGAGGACGGAATCTAAACCAACACCCGAAGCCACGACATGACTCCTGAAGCCACCACACAACCAACTGAACCCCAAAAAGAATTCAACTGTATTTCAGTCGATTAATCTCACAATCAATCAACTGAATACTGTTAGGAACTAATTGGAAAACGAGGACCCAACCACCAAACAACACAACAAACTCCCAAGGAACAAGAAATTTGATAAAAAGTTCTAACAAGGATGAAATTAAGCTTTTCCCAAATATTCGGCCAAAAACGGATGAAAAACGGTTAAGAAATTCTGACATACCCTCACTATTTTGATCATAATTTTTTGTACAAAATTTTTTTTAATGTGAGATGGGTGTCATTGGAAAGAAGACTTCCGGGGCTTCAATTTGAACATAAAAATGATCCAATTTTGAGTCCGGACGAGGGAGATATGATCAAAAGAAAAAGGCTAAAAAATGGCCCTGCGACCACAGCGCTCGCAGAGCACTTGAGCATCTCTCCACCAGTGAGCAGCGCTCGCTAAGCGCCCTCTCGGCACTTGAGCACCCTTTAGAGTGCACAGACACTCCATAACGTTCTTGTTTCGAATTCCAAGCCTCCAAACTCTCAAACACTCACTATGATGCTTCAAAACACATATAAACCTACCAACCCACATATTAGTAACACCCACGGACATATACGAGCCCAAAACATCAAGAACCACCGAACGAAAAATCTCAAAACCCGGTTTACCCAACCGAAACCACACAAAACCCTTTTAAACCAAAACCCGATCTTTAAATCAATTTTTTATACATTTTTAACCGGTAAAAACACACACAATTACACGTAGCATCCTTATAAGACATGAGAATCTAGGATCCTATTTCGGTGAGTTAAAAACTCAATGTCTCGATCGACGTGCAAAATCGAGCTTCGCCAGAATAAAATTCTGTTTGGATGAACGTGTAGCCCACCGTGCCAATAGCAAGGATCTGCTGTTGGATAGTCGAAAATCGAGCCCCAGGCCTCCGAGAAGTTAGAGAGAAGGCAGAGAGAAAAAAGAAAACTTAGTGGAGAAGTTTTGAAAATATCTAACTCCAGATATTTATAACCATCCAAAATATTTTTTTTAAAATTTTTTTTCAAAATTCGCACCGCAACACCCCACTGTGGCGTTTGGGATTTAGGGGCCATTTTAAAAAATGTTCAAAAATAAGGAATTCAAAGAATATTTAGAAAAAAAAAATCTTTTAACACCTTGAAAATCAAATTTTGAAAAATTTCTTTTCGTTGAAAATAGAGTCGCCACTTAGTTTTTGAAAAAAATTAAGAAAAATAAATTTGGCTACTGATCTTTAAAACGTTAACCAGAGAAATAGGGTTCGGGGGCTAAGGTACGAATCGAAGAAGGTGTTAGGCACCCAATTCGCCCAACCGTAAGGCTGGCCTCTACTAATCATCGTTGGTTCTTTAATATCATTTCTCAAATGCATGCAAACAAAGAAAATAGAGGCAAAGAAAAAACATCCAAAAGTAACTATGAAAAATACATAATATATGTACATAACACTCCAAATCAAAACAAATAAAATGATAAAATTCTAAATTCTATGGCATGCAATTTCTAACTAAAGGATATATGGTACACGTACCCATATGCAATATTATTTAAACAATCTAAACTAGCATGATTTGATTAAAAGAATAAAAAAGTATGCTAAAGCTGCTAAAATTACCTAAATATAGATTGCAAACAAAAATAAGCTAATCTATTCTAGGCATGATTTTGAAGAAAATAATCTAAACATATATGTTATCAAAGCAAATTAGATAGAAATGAGAAATGCATAAAAAAAATACAATTCTACATTGAAAGAGAGCCTACTAACAAAGAAAAAAAAGAAGAATTTTGTAACAAAATAGAATTTAAGATTCCAAAAGAAAAGAAAAGGGGTTTGAGAAAAGAAAGAAATATAAAAAGATTAGAAAATGCTATTAATAAGAAAATCTAACTATTCACATTTTATATTTTAAAAGAGAATAAAAGAAAAAGAAAATAAAAGAAATGAAATGAATAAAAGAGTTTTAATCTTATTAAAAGGGAAAATAGCTTGAAAGTCTTTTTGTGATTTTTTGGGTTTCAAAATAAAAATTTAAAATAAAATAGGTGCTATGAAAAGAAAATGTAATCATAGAAAAAGAAAAAAAAAGAGCTTTGTAAGAAAAATGAATATTAAAGAAATGCTAAATGAAATTTTTATAAAAAGATTAAAACTAATAATAAACTATACTATTATTTAAAAGAAAAGGATAATAAAAAATGAAAGCTTGAATATTAAAAAAAATGCTAATAAAAGAATATTAACCTAATATTGTAAGAAAAGAAAGAAAAAATAAATAAATGGTACATTAAAAGAAAATTACAATAAGTTAAAAGAAAAAGAAATGAAATATTAATATTGAAGAAAAGAAAAGAAAATGAAATGGAATACTATTAAAAGAAAAGAGACTTTGCTAAAAGAAAAGAAAATGAAAATGAAAGCAAGAATATTAACATAAAAAAAGAAAAAGGAAAAGGAAGAAATTGAGTATTTAAATTAAATGGGTGTAATATTGACTATTACAACCATTTTAATGTAAATGCTTGGATTATAACGATTAACAACACTGTAAATTATGATCGCGAGAAATATTAGCACCATTTAATTATTTTAGTTAAACTCTAATATAAATAAGTAAATAAATAAACAAGTAAGTTAAAACTTGAATTTAAACATAAACATAGCAACTAAGAAGTAATGCAAGAATGTGGTTGAAAGAAATAAATGAAAATAAATCCGATCGCTCAAAAAGAGAGAAGATGGAGCTAGAAGGACCGGGGATCCAAGCGGAATATCTGGATTGTTACGGAATCCTCAAATTGGGAAAATGTGCTCCAATGCTCTAATCCTCGGGTTATGATCCCAACTAGGGTTGTAGGAATTCGGAGCCTCATCTTACGGTATTTCGGTAGAGTTTTGGCGTCGAGACTCAGAATTACTCGGCGTTTCGGCAAAATTTCTCTCACTAAACCTCTCTCTAATTTTTGTCTTTGAAAACGTACCAGAGGTACGGTATTTATAGAGTTTTTCAACCAATGAGATGTTGACACGTTTTTAGACACGTCAGGCCATTTGGAGTTGACGGCCGCCACAATGTGAGTTGGCGGTCGCCATGTTAGGGTTGGCGGTCGCCATGTTGGAAAAGGTTCTACAAGGTTCTGTTAGCGGTCACTACAATGGAGTTGGCGGTCGCTATGTTTGGGAATTGCTTGAACAACAAGTTATTGGTTTTGAAGGTTTCTGATGGTTAAGGTTCAAATTCCGAGCTTGGATCACTTCCCGAGGATCGAACTGAAGTACTTATTTCACCTGTTTTCATTATCGGATCCACCTAAGATTAGGTGGAGTCAAATTAGGGTGTCTACAGTTGCCCCCTTTTGATATGACTCGTATAGCAATGCGTGATACAAGTTATATCAAAGATCTAGAGACAATAGCTATTTGACCGAACCATCAGTCTTAGGCCACAAACACACAAGCATACGTATGATGTTGGTCGTACTCGAACTTTCATCGAGTTGCCTACGTACCCCTTTTGCTAGGGATCAGACCAAAACGTACTTCCTGAGGCAAAGATGCAAATATGCAAAATGTGATGCAAAATGTAGCATGATATAGATGTTAACATGATGCAGATGCTGGTATAATCGAACAAATTCTAAAGATCGAGTTAAGATCTAAAGGGAGTGAAAACAAGTCAAAGATCGAGTTAAGATCTAAGAACTCGGTTAGATAAAAATAATTTTAAAAGGATCGAGTTAAAATCCAAGAAATTATCTTAACCGGAAAAGCAATTGATCGGTCGAGTTAAGACCTCACAATTTCGGGATAGAAGCGGGATAAAATAATTAAAAGCCAAATTTATGACTTAAATTTAGATTTATCCGAAGAAAACTGCGAATTAATAGATCGAGTTAAGATCTGAAAATTCGGAACGAGACGTGAGATAAAAATAATCAAAAGCCTAGTTACGGCTTAAAATTAAATTTATCGTAGGAAAACTGCGAATTAATAGATCGAGTTAAGACTTACAAATTCAGAACGGGGTATGAGATAAAAATAATTAAAAACCTAGTTATGACTTAAAATTAAATTTATCGAAAGACGAACCACGAATTTAATAGGTCGAGTTAAGACCTACAAACTCGGAATGAGATAAAAATAATTAAAAACCTAGTTACAGCTTAAAATTAAATTTATCGGAAGACGAACCACGAATTTAATAGGTCGAATTAAGACTTACAAATTCGGAACGAGGTATGAGATAAAAATAATTAAAAGTCCAATTACGACTTAAAATTAAATTTATCGAAATGAAATTATCGTAAAGAGATGGAGTAGCAAAAAAAAAAAAACGAGGTTAAAATAATTATCATATTTGCAAAATGCAAACATGCGTAAAGTCAATATGCTCAAAAACACAAATAACACACCATAAGAAAACAAAATTATTTATGTATATTTTTTTAAAAATTATTTTTGTTAATAAGGTACACACGGAGACAAAATAAAACACCTACAATAAAAATATATTAAAATATAATAAACGTATCTATAACAACAAAAAAACTGCCCAAACAGCCCCCAAAACACCATAATGATGATCTGACATGGAGGTCGCCAAGACGGAAGAGACGTGTCGTTTGACATCCTGGCGGTCGCCAAGGTGAAACCCCTCTGACATAGCGGCCGCCGGGTAAAAACCCGTAAGACATGGCGGTCGCCAACATGCAACATGGCGACCACCACCTCGAGACGCGCATCCGTATCTTTAAGACGCGCGAACTAGCTCATTTGTGCACTTTTCACTCTCTCTCTAGTTCTCTCGTACTCTCAAGCTCTCTCTCGCTCTCAAGCTCTCTCTCGCTCTCCTCTTGTCTCTTAAGTTTCCTTTTCTTACTTTTCTTACTTCCTTGCTTTCTCACGATATTCACTCTTCTATTTGTGATCATGTTCTTCTTCATGGCGGGCTAGGGCCAGGGAGACGACGACTTAGGGGCACGACGGGGTCCAGCTGCTGTTGAGAGTTCCTCCATGGGGACTCTCAGGGATACGACCACCAGTCAGCCTGTCGGTGGGGTCACTGCTACGCAGCCTAGCGCTGCGATGGATGCTCTCCTGCTTAAGGCAGAGCGTGCCCCTCGCTAGGCAGCTGAGGAGGAGGCACGGGCTGCTGCTGAGGCACAAGCGGCTGCCGCTGAGGCTGCAGAAATAGACTTTCTAGATTTGGACGCTGGTGAGGGTGATCCAACACCTTTTGACCCATATACTTACGATCCAGCCCCTCATCGCGTAGTATACCGCGGGATGAGACGCTACGAGCCTCCTACCGACGCGATTGCTGCCGATGTTCTTCTCCGGGAGCTTGACCACCACATCTCTCGACAGCGACCCTCGGTATGTACCCTATCCTTACTGTTTTAAATACCAAAGCATGATTTATCAAATGTAGACGCATGCCTAAGATCCCCATATGATGATGATGTGATCTGATTATGATGATAAATGATGATTTATTTTGATTTGATGAATGATTCTAATGATGTGAATGGATGGAATTTGAACCTAATTTAGGTACCTTTGCAATGGAGATTAAAGCAGTAGGGACACTTTAGGATTTGAACAAACGATAAAAGGGGCAATTATTTTAACGTTAAAAAGGCTTGAATTTTTATCATAAAAAATTAGGCCCCCCCCTTTTTTTTGGGCATGAAAACTAAAGGGGTGATTTTCAAAAAATCTAAAAAATTTAGGGGCAATTTTTTTAAAATCCTAAAATTTGGGGCAAACTTTTCACAAACTCTGTGGGCATTTTTCGAAAATCTAGAAAATTAGAAAAACTTTTAGGAAGATTTTTAAAAAATCCTAGAAATTTGGAGAAAATTCTGAAATTTTTTAGAAAATCCTACAAATTCGAAAAAGATTTTAAGAATTTTGGAAATTTTTAGAGAATTTTGAGAAAAATTTTAAGAAAATTCCAGAATTTTGAGAAAAATTTTTAACAGATATTTAGAAAATCCTAGAAATTTGAGAAAGATTTTTTTTTGGATGATTAACACAAAAAGATAGAGATTTGCCTGGCGTGCCAGGGCTTGGGATTCCTAACCTTTTACTAGGACGTGCAAAATCGACGGATCGTCACTTACACACGAACCTAGGGTTAGGAAGGTTTACCTGGCGCACCAGCGTTTAAGGTGCTTAGCTTTCTAGTGCTTGAGAGAACCGAAGGGGCGTTACTTACACACGAGCCTAAGGTTAGGGTGTCTAGTCTTCTAGAGCTTGAGAAAATCGAAGGGTCGTCACCTACACACGAACCTAGGGTTAGGGTGCCTAGTTTTCTAGGGCTTGAAAGAACCGAAGAGTCGTTACTTACACACGAATCTAGGGTAGGAGGATTTGCCTGATTTATCAGGGCTTGAAAGAACTGGAGGGTCGTCACATACACATGAATCTAGGGTTAGGGTGCCTAGTCTTTTTCTTGGACTTTTGAAATAACCGAAGGGTCGTCACTTACACACAAACCTAGGGTTAGGGTGCCTAGTTTTTTGGTCGTCACATACACATGAACCTAGGGTAGGAGGATTTACCTGATTTATCAGGGCTTGAAAGTACCAGAGGGTCGTCACATACATACGAACCTAGGGTTAGGGTGCCTAGTCTTTTCCTAGGGCTTTTGAGAGAACCGAAGGGTCGTCACTTACACACGAACCTAGAGTTAGGGTGCCTAGTCTTTTCCTAGGGCTTTTGAAAGAACCGAAGGGTCGTCACATACACACGAACCTAGGGTAGGAGGATTTTCCTAATTTATCTGGGCTTGAAAGAATCAGAGGGTCATCACATAACGAACCTAGGGTAGGAGGATTTTCCTGATTTATCTGGGCTTGAAAGAACCGGAGGTTCGTCATATACACACAAACCTAGGGTTAGGGTGCCTAGTCTTTTCCTAGGGCTTTTGAGAGAACTGAAGGGTCGTCACTTACACGCGAATCTAGGGTTAGGGTGCCTAGTCTTTTCCTAGGGCTTTCGAGAGAACCGAAGGGTCATCACTTACACACGAACCTAGGGTTAGGGTGCCTAGTCTTTTCCTAGGGCTTTTGAGAGAACCGAAGGGTCGTCACTTACACACGAACCTAGGGTTAGGGTGCCTAGTTTTTTTTCTAGGGCTTTCGAGAGAATCGAAGGGTTGTCACTTACACACGAACCTAGGGTTAGGGTGCCTAATTTTTTTCTAGGGCTTTCGAGAGAACCGAAGTGTCGTCACTTATACACGAACCTAGGGTTACGGTGCCTAGTCTTTTCCTAGGGATTTCGAGAGAACCGAAGGGTCGTCACTTATACACGAACTTGGGGTTTTCTTTCAGACCTTTTCTGCACTTTGCTCGTTTGATCTATTTTTTTTATATATCTTCTGCTTGTTTCCTTCTTTTCAGGCTGGCCGCTATGTTAGAGGTTTCGAAGGTTCTGCCTCTGAAGAGATATTGGAGTGGTATGACGCCCTCCCTGCTCCTAACCGGGCCATTATTGATGCCTCTGGCTTTGCTCGATTCATACCCTTGCTGGGTAGGACGAGAAATGACTGGGTCTGGCTAACGGCTTTGGCTGAGCGGTGGTGGGATATCACTAATGCCTACCATTTTACCACCTATGAGGCTACCTTGACGCCTCTCGACTTCGCGCTGATTATCGGTATACGGGTTGGAAGAGCACTCATTCCATTTGATCCGACCGTTAGTCGCTCCGCTGATGCACTGCTGTATTTTCTCAAAGCCGTTCATACTCAGATGGACAGAGATCAGGTTCGATACACTTAGTTCTTCGAGCGGTTCCGCCACTTCCACTACTTTGAGCCCCGCCACTTCGAGTGGGTCGCCCGGAGGTTTTTGATGTATATGTTTGGTACCTCCTTGCTTTCGAACAAGGAGAATACCATTCATCTGCATTACCTTGGCGCCCTTGCTCGTTTGGACCAGGTTGCCTCATTCGAC
>JAUMHN010408409.1:0-14769 GCA_032360265.1 Heliamphora ciliata
GAGAAGAACGTCAGCAGCAACCGCGTCAGCAGGAGGCTCGTAGCGTCTCATCCCGCGGTATACTATGCGATGAGGGATCGGATCGTAGGTATGAGGGTTAAAAGGTGTTGGATCACCCTCTCCAGCGTCTGGATCCAGGAAGTCAACTATCGCAGCCTCAGCGGCAGTATCTGCAGCCGCCTGTGCCTCAGCAGCTGCCCGGGCCTCTTCCTCGGCTACCTGTCGAGAGGCACGCTCTGCCTCAAGAAGGAGAGCATCCATTGCAGCACTCGGCTGCATAGCGGTGACCCCGCTGGCAGGGAGACTGGTGGTCGTATCCCTGAGAGTCCCTATCGAGGAACTTTCAGCAGTAGCAGGACCCCGTCATGCCCCTAAGTCGTCGTCTCCCTGGCCCTGTCCTGCCATGAAGAAGAACGAGATCACAAGTAGAAGAGTAAACATTATGTGATAGCAAGAAGGAGCAAGAGAGAGTCTGGAAGGAAGAAAGAGCGAGAGGGAGTTTGGGAGCGCAGGGAGGCTAGAGAGAGAGTGAGAAAGCACAAATGAACCTAACCCGCACACCTCAAGGTACCTTATCCACGTTCGGAAGTGGCGGTCGCCACCTTCGATTATGGCGACCGCCAGGTTAGCGAAGAGGCACATGGCGACTGCCATGTTAGAAGGATTTACACTTGGCGACCGCCATGTCAGAGGGATTTGGTCTCGGTGGCCGCCATGTTGTCAACCGTCACGTCACATCCATCATGGCGACCGCCATGTCTGAGCATCATTATGGCGTTTTGGGTTTGTTAAGGGGCTGTTTGGGCGGTTTTTGTTATTATAGATACGCTTATTATATTTACTATGTTTTTATTGTAGGTGTTTTATTTAATTTTCATCTTTGTGTGTACCTTATTAACAAAAATAATTTTCAAAAATACATAAATAATTTTATTTTCTTATTATGTGTTTTTGTGCATATCCTTAAAACTTTATTTTTGCCACTATTTTTTTGTGTGATGATTCTCTTTTGATAAATGATTTTCAAAAATACATAAATAATTAGGCTTTTAATTATTTTTATCTCATATCTTGTCCCGAATTTTCAGGTCTTAACTCGACCTATTAATTCGCGACTTTTCTCCGATAAATTTAATTTTAAGCCGTAACTAGATTTTTGATTATTTTTATCTCATGCCTTATCCCGAATTTTTAGGTCTTAACTTGACTTATTAATTCGTGATTTCCTCCGATAAATTAAATTTTAAGTCGTAACTAGGTTTTTAATTATTTTTATCTCGTACCTCGTTTCGAATTTTTAGGTCTTAACTCGACCTATTAATTCGCAGTTTTTCTCCGATAAATTTAATTTTAAGTCGTAACTAGGTTTTTAATTATTTTTATCTCATATCTTGTTCCTAATTTTTAGGTCTTAATTCGACTTATTTATTCGTGATTTCTTCTGATAAATTTAAATTTAAGTCGTAACTAGGCTTATAATTATTTTTATCTCGTACCTCATTTCGAATTTTTAGGTCTTAACTCAACCTATTAATTCGCAACTTTTCTCCGATAAATTTAATTTTAAGCCCTAACTAGGCTTTTAATTATTTTTATCTCATATCTTGTCCCGAATTTTCAGGTCTTAACTCGACCTATTAATTCGCGGCTTTTCCTCCGATAAATTTAATTTTAAGCCGTAACTAGGCTTAATTATTTTTATCTCGTACCTCGTTTCGAATTTTTAGGTCTTAACTCGACCTATTAATTCGCGGCTTTTCTCTGATAAATTTAATTTTAAGCCGTAACTAGGCTTTTGATTATTTTTATCTCACGCCTTATCCCGAATTTTTAGGTCTTAACTCGATCTATTAATTCGCGGTTTTCTTCCGATAAACCTAAATTCAAGTCATAAATCTGGCTTTTAATTATTTTTATCCTGCTTCTATCCCGAAATTGTGAGGTCTTAACTCGACCGATCAATTGCTTAACTCGATCCATTTAAAATTATTTTATACCCAACCGAGTTCTTAGATCTTAATTCAATCTTTGACTTGTTTGCACACCCTTTAGATCTTAACTCGATCTTTAGGATTTGTTCGATTATACCAGCATTTGAATCATGTTAACATCTATATCATGTTACATTTTGCATCATATTTCTTGCATATTTGCATTTTGTCCCAGGAACTACGTTGTGGTCTGATCCCTAGCAAAAAGGGGTACGTAGGCAACTCGATGAAAGTTCGAGTACGACCAACATCATATGCATGCTTGTGCGTTTGTGGCCTAAGATTGACGGTTCGGTCAAATAGCTGTTATCTCTAGGTCTTTGATACAACTTGTATCACGCATTGCTATATGAGTTATATCAAAGAGGGACAACTGTAGACGCCTCAATTTGACCCCACAAATCTTAGGTGAATTCGATGATGAAAACAGCTGGAATAGTGCTTCAGTTCGATCTTCGGGAAGTGATCTAAGCTCAGTAATTGAACCCGACCATCAAAAATTGTGAGACTCTGACCCGTTTTTCTTTTCGGCATTTTTCAACACACGTTTGGTGTTTTCATCGCTGTATGTTTTTACGAGTTTAGATGCATGATCGGGGTTAGATATGCATGCGGGGCAGGTTCCCGGGGCTATGGGGTGTTGCCGTGCGAATTTTGAAAAATTAAAAAAAAAGATATTTTCTAACGAGCCTATAAATATCTTCTTTTAGATATTTATTCCAAAAGTATCTTCTCTCTCTCTCTCTGTTCTTTCTCTTTATAAGTTTCTCTCTGCCTTCTCTCTAGTTTTCGGGGGGCCTAGGCTCGATTTTCAACGATCCAACAGCGGATCATTGCTTTTGGCACAGTGGGCTGGGCGTTCATCCGGACATAATTTTATTTCAGCAAAGTTTAATTTTGTACGTAGATCGAGATGTCAAGTTTTTAACTCACCGAGGTAGTATCCTAGACTTTCATGTCATATAAAGGTGCTACGTGTAATCGTGTGCGCTTTTAACGGTTAGATTGCTATAGATCTGACTTTGTTTCAAGAAAATTTGATTTTGGTTTCAAAAGGGGGTTTGTGTTGATTTCGGTGGATGGAATTGGGTTTTGAGTTTTTTCTTTCGAGATTTTGTGGTAGTTTCGAGTTTGGGAACGTCCGAGGGTGTCGATAAAGTGTTTAAAGGCTTAGATTTGTGGTTGAGATGATGGTTTGTGTGTGTTTGAGTGTTTGGAGGCTTAGAACAGCAAGAACAACAAAATCTGGGTTTCTCTCGGGTGGTAGCTCGCTTGAGAGCCCGATGTCCGCTCGAGCAGACTAGCTGCATAGGGCCATTTTGTTTTGGTGTTATCTTCCTCGTCTAGACTTAGAATTGGGTCGTTCTTGTACTCAAATTGAAGCCCCGGAAGTCCTCTTTACAATGGAACCTCTCTCACCTTAAAATGCTTTTTGTAAAAAAAGTTATGGCCAAATGAGTGGAGGTATATCATGATTTCCAAACCGTTTTTCACCCGTTTTTGGCCGAACGTTTGGGAATGGTTGTATTTCATCCTTGTTGCCCCTCTTTATCAAGTTTCTTGTTTCTTGCGGCATCGTGAGCTTGTGTTGGATGTGATTGGGGCCATGTTAGGCGTGTGGGAGCTCGTGTTGGTTGTGTTGGGGCCTTGGGGGTTTCTTTTGGTTGTGTGGTGGCCTCTTGATCGATTGGGCTATCGGGCTCGATTGACTGCTCTCCTCTAGTGATTTTTAGTTGATTGAATTATGGGGTCCAATCAATTGAAGTCACGGAGAGGGTGTTGGTCATTTCATGCGGGGTGTTGGTGCACGGTTGAGTGCGTGATGGTTGGTGCATCGTTTGGTGCGGGACGTGTTGGGTCCGGTGTTCTTTCTTGAGATGGGGTCTTGGTGAGAACCGTTTTGTGGGAGGTTTGCGTTGGCCTTTGGTTAGATCGTGTTCTGTAGGTTTGTTGTTTGTGTTGGGCGCGTGTGGGCGTCATGGGTTTGTGATGGGTGCGTGTGGGCGTTGTGGGTTTGTGTTGGGTGTATGGCGTGCATGGTTAGATGCGAGTTTTGGGTACACGGTTGTGTTTGCGGTGGTTAGTGCATCGTTGTGTGCGGGGGTTTGATTTTGTTTCTTGGTTTGGGTTTCCTCCTCGTGGTAACCGCTTGAGCGGTGGTTGTACGCTCGAGCGGGTTTGTGGCTGTGTGCTATGACAATTGGGGATTGCTTGTCCTGTGTTGGCCTCTGGGTTAGGTTTTAGTTTTGGTTTCTATATCGTTGGTTATCCCGATGAGTGGATGGGTCATTTGGGTAGCGGATGACGGGTATGTGGCATGTGATGTCGTGATGGGTTTTGTGACGGGTGACGTCGTGTTGTATTGTCATACATAGTTATGTACATTTATAACTGTTTATTTATGTATGGAATATGTACGTGGATTACATGGCTTTGATGTCATTATGTATAACGTGGTTTACGCTTTAAAATGTAGAGTTTTATAGGCATGTATATGTGGGTTATGAGGAACGGATGCATGTGGTGCATGTTGCATGAGTTGCAAGTGTTGTGTGAGTCGCGTGTGTAGCATGTGACATGATTTATGAAACGTAATGATAGTACGTGATTTTATGCATCTAAATCCTGATTAGGTTATGCATAGGAGTATGGAATGAGATAGTAGAACATGTGGTTCTGTGAATGTTAGCTCTGGCTGACGGTGCATTCGATAGGGCTGCGGTTCCTCGGTAAAAGTCCGTAAAGGTGTATCTAGTAGGGCTGCGGTCCTTCGATTAAAGTCGTGAAAGTTAGGGCCGCAGTCCTTTGGTTAAAGTTCGTGAAGGTTAGGGCTAAGGTCCTTCGGTTGAAGTCCGTAAAGGTGTATGGTAGGGCTGAGGTCCTTCGGTTGAATTCTGTAAAGGTGCATTGACGGGGACTACGGTCCATCGGTGAAAGTTCGAGAAGGTTCATGGCTTGCTTGTACTACATTATGGGACGGATAGACCAGTTTTCAAATTGTTTTAAGAGTCGTGTGAATCGCGATCTAAAAACTCTTTTTCAATTGTTTTTTAGGCTCTTGTGTGTGAGTCAAAAGATGGTTTGTATCCTCGTTTTTCCTTGCATGTGAAAATTATTTTAAAGGCTTGAAAGAGAGTCTAAACCTGCACTTCGATTTCCTAGCATGTTTTGTTTATATTGCATGCTTATTTAGTTTCTTCTGAGATTTAGCTCACGGTGTGGGATAAAATGTTTTCAGGTATCGGTCACACAGATTGATCCGGAGGTGCTGGAGAGGTGGAAGTTATAGTCTTTCTTAGTTCCTTTTGCTTTGCTACATGTATGTTGTAACATTTTTTCTGGCGTTGGAGCCGTGTAATGGTAGCAGTTTGGCGATTATATACAATGCATGTATGGTTTAAATTGAGAGTGTATTCTCGGGCTGGGTGTTATTTTTGGTTGTTTGTGGGTGTTTCACGTGACCCAGAGTTTGGAGCGTGATAGAATGGTATCAGAGCTCTGGGTTCGAATACCTATGAGCTGTGGGAAGAGAGTGCGTTCCCTTGTGAAGTTGATTGCGTGTGCTTGACTGCATGTGTTTAGATGTTTTTATAACCTAATTGTGTCAGCATATGAGATACGTGAATGATGTGTATATGTGAGCATGGGAGTTGAACTGTGGGATTGATTAGTCACGCCTTTGGGCGTTTGGATTAACAAACTTGGGAGCCAAGTTAGAAACGCGTTTAGCTGACGTGATTTCTAGTAGGGAGTCTGAGTAGGTTATCCAGATTGACGCGTTATTCTTCTCGATTTTCCTCAGTATGTGGAGTTTGTTTAGCATGAATCTATGTGGCTATGTGTTGACATGCTTACGTGGTTAGCGTTTATGTTCATGCTATGTGATGCATCTTATGTTCTGTCTTTCCTTTCATATAGATGTGATGTTTGCACGAAGAGGGCGAGGTCGTGTTCGAGGCTGTGACTTTGGGTTTGGAGTTGGTGGTGGACTCCGTGGGTGGTGTGCTGTGCTGAGACAGCAGGTGGTGAGGATGTGAGGTTGAGATGGGTCGTCGATCCTATGTCTTTGAGATAGTTGGCTGTTGTTAGGATGCCTGACCTTGTTGGCTATATCCTAGGATTGGTTTGGCTGACTGTCTCATATTCCTGTGTCGATTACAATCGACGGTTTGTTTCTTTGACCTTGTGCTAAATTTCGGGGACGAAATTCTTTTAAGGGGGGTAGAGTTGTGAGACGCTAACCCGTTTTCTTTTTTGGTGTTTTTCGACACGTGTTTGGTGTTTTCATCGCTCCATATTTTTACGAGTTTAGATGCATGATCGGGGCAGGTTCCCGGGGCCGTGGGGTGTTGCAGCGTGAATTTTAAAAAATTTTAAAAAAAGATATTTTCTGACGAGCCTATAAATATCTTCTTTTAGATATTTATTCCAAAAATATCTTCTCCTCTCACTCTCTTCTCTCTCTACAAGTTTCTCTGCCTTCTCTCTAGTTTTTTGGGGGCCCGGGGCTCGGTTTTCAACGATCCAACAATGGATCTTTACTTTTGGCATGGTGGGTTACGCGTTCAATCGGGTAGAATTTCATTTTGGTGAAGTTTAATTTTGCACGTAGATCGAGACATTCAGTTTTTAACTCACCAAGGTAGGATCCTTGACTCTCATGTCTTATAAGGGTGCTACGTATAATCATGTGCGCTTTTAATGGTTAGATTGCTATAGATCTGACTTTGGTTCAAGAAAATCAAGTTTTGGTTTCAGAAGGGGTTTTGTGTTGATTTCGGTGGATGGAATCAGGTTTTGAATTTTATTTTTGAGGTTTTGTGGTAGTTTTGAGTTTGGGCTTGTCCGAGGGTGTCGAGAAAGTGTTTAAAGGCTTAGATTTGTGGTTGAGATGATGGTTTGTGTGTGTTTGAGTGTTTGGAGGCTTAGAACACCAAGAATAGCAAAATCTGGGTTTCTCTTGGGTGGTAGCTCGCTCGAGCGCCCGATGTCCGCTCGAGCAGACTGGTCGCGCAGGGCCATATTGTTTTGGTGTTATCTCCCTCGTCTGGACTAAGAATTGGGTTGTTCTTGTAACCAAATTGAAGCCCCAGAAGTCCTCTTTCCAATGGAACCACTCTCACCTTAAAATTATTTTTGTAGAAAAAGTTATGGCCGAAAGAGTGGAGGTATGTCAAGATTTTCAGACTATTTTTCACTTGTTTTTGGCCGAACGTTTGGGAAAGGATGTTTTTCATCCTTGTTGCCCCTTTTTATCAAGTTTCTTGTTTCTTGGGGCATCGTGAGTGGGGCCGTGTTGGGCTTGTGGGAGCTCGTGTTGGGGCCTTGGGGCTTTCTTTTGGTCGTGTGGTGGGCTCTTGGTCAATTGGGTTATGGGGCTCGATTGACTGCTCTCCTCTAGTGATTTTTAGTTGATTGGATTTTGGGGTCCTGTCAATTGAAGTCATGGAGAGGGTGTTGGTCATTTCATGCGGGGTGTTGGTGCACGGTTGAGTGCGTGATGGTTGGTGCATCGTTTGGTGCGGGACGTGTTGGTTAGCGGATGACGGGTATGTGGCATGTGATGTCGTGATGGGTTTTGTGACGGGTGACGTCGTGATGTATTGTCATACATGGTTATGTATATTTATAACTGTTTATTTATGTACAAAATATGTACGTTGATTACATGGCTTTGATGTCGTTATGTGTAACATGATTTATGCCTTAAAATGCGAAGTTTTATAGGCATGTATATGTGGGTTCTGAGGAACGGATGCATGTGGTGCATGCTGCATGAGTTGCAAGTGTTGTGTGAGTCGCGCGTGTATCATGTGACGTGGTTTATGAAACGTAGTGATAGTACGTGATTTTATGCATCTAAATCCTAATTAGGTTATGCATAGGAGTATGGAATGAGATAGTAGAACATGTGGTTCTGTGAATGTTAGCTCTGACTTACGGTGCTTTCTATAGGACTGCGGTCCCTCGGTGAAAGTTCGTAAAGGTGTATTTGGTAGGGCTGCGGTCCTTCGGTTAAAGTCCGTGAAGGTTGTGGCTGCGGTCCTTTGATTAAAGTATGTGAAGGTTAGGGCTGAGGTCCTTCGGTTGAAATCCGTAAAGGTGTATGGTAGGGCTGAGGTCCTTCGGTTGAAGTCCGTAAAGGTGCATTGACGGGGGCTGCGGTCTATCGGTGAAAGTTCGAGAAGGATCATGGCTTCCATGTACTGCATTATTAGACGTATAGACCAGTTTTCAAATTGTTTTAAGAGTCGTGTGAATTGGGATCTAAAAACTCTTTTTTAATTGTTTTCTAGGCTCCTGTGTGCGAGTTAATACATGTTTGTATCCTCGTTTTCCCTTGCATGTGAAAATTGTTTTAAAGGCTTGAAAGAGAGTCTAAACCTACACTTCGATTTACTAGCATATTTTGTTTATATTGTATGCTTGTCTAGTTTCTGCGGAGCTTTGGCTCACGGTGTGGGATAAAATATTTTCAGTTACCGGTCACACAGGTTGATCCAGAGGTGCTGGAGAGGTGGAAGGGTTATAGTCTTCCTTAGTTCCTTTTGTTTTGTTACATGTATGTTGTAACATGCTTTCTGGCATTGGAGCCGTGTAATGTTAGCCGTTTAGCGATTATATACAATGCATGTATGGTTTAAATTGAGAGTGTGTATTCTCAGGTTGGGTGTTATATCTGGTTGTTTGTGGATGTTTCATGTGACCCGGAGTTTGGGGCGTGACAAAAACCATCAGAAACCTTCAAAACCAATGAAGTTGTACTAAACCGTCGATAACTTGTTGCCCAAGTCATTACCAGAAATGGAGACCACCAATAGAACCTTGTGGAACCTTTTCCAACATGGCGACCGCCAACTCACGTTGTGGGGGCCACCAACTCCAAATGGCCTGACGTGTCTAAAAACATGTCAACATGTCAACATCTCATTGGTTGAAGAACTCTATAAATACCGTACCTCTGGTACATTTTTAAGGACAGAATTTGAGTGTGAGGTTTTGAGAGTGAAGTTCTGCCGAGACGCTGAGCAATTCCGAGCCCTGATGCCGAAGCCCTGCTGAAATATCGCATACCGAGTCTCCGAAGTCCTAAATGATGAGAAATGCATTAAATAAAGTATTATGATGATCCCAAACTTGTTGGACAAGTAATATATCTAATAATGTAGTGTTATAAGTCAACAAAAGTAAACAAATTATTATTTAAGTTCATACACAACAAAATAAGTCAAAAAGCCCTATGTTGTCAAAATAGCTTAATTTGATTTGAAAGACTATACTATTTTAATCAATTGCTATGGAAAGTATGATAATATATAGAAATACTATATTTCTTATAAATATACAAAAATAATAAGTCTCAGTAGAAAAGACACCAAAAAGATACATCAAATTAACTTTTATTGCATTTTTTTACACAATAAGGGCATAAAAATCGAGGCAAACCCCCTGATTGATGGGAATCAGATTTTTTTTCCCCCAATAAGCCCCCTAGCTACATCTAGCCTCTCCATATCTGAATTTTATCCATCACAACTTACATCAACTCAAGTCAAAATCAAAATCTCATTAAAGAAGTAAAGAAAAGGAAGCTTCCTTGTGTACTTTTGTCTCCCTCATGTTCCCTTGCTTTTCCTATATAAGGAGAGCCAAACAACCTCTTCTCTAAGTGATATTTTTGTGCGTGAGAGGGGGAGAAACCCGAACACCTTGTTCTTGAGGGTTTGGGAGAGTTTGAGGAAGAAGAAGAATGAGAAGGAAGAAACCGAGGCGAATTTCGAAAGCTAAGTCCAAACTCATCCTCCACCATTCTTTGATCTCTCAAAGCAAGTAAATAAAATCTCTAAACCTTGTATCTAATATCCCTCAAAACATCCCCCCAACACACCCCTTAAGCCTCTCAAAAATCAAAAACCGAAATCAAACCGAAAAGGCGTTGTAGTTGGAAACCTAGGGGCTGTTATGTTTGTAAATGTTATGAGATGTTTTTTTATGTTGTTATCTTTTATATTTATGACATATAAGTGTTCTGGAGCCTTGATATTGAAGTTATAATCACAAGCATGCAAAGAAATGGAATAAAAACATGTCATGACACAAGTAGAAGACCTAAACCCTAAGAGGTATGCTTTTCTAGAACTTTGATGTTTTTGTCCTGAGATTTGAAACACCATAACTCTCTGTAGAAAATTGATCTAAGATTGATTTTTATGTCCAGAGTGATATTTTGGTGTTATCTTTCATCCAAAAGTAGTTTCAACTCATTGGAGCAACCAGAACTCAAGATATTGCAATTTTACAAAAGTGTGTCAAATTCTGACCTGTCAACATTACTGAATTGGAAACCCTACTTTAAGATGAGATCCGAACTTTGGTCAAAACATACAAGTTGTAGAAAATATGTATATATATCTACCCACCAAAAATGAGAACAAAATATTGAGATTTGATAGGTAAAAACCCCTTTGAAAGTCTCTATTTATTTTCAGTTCCTGAGGAACATTCTGTCACATATTTTTATATGGTCCAAAACCCATATTTTTAGTGATCTATTACAAAAGTGGTCTGAATGAACTTTGTAGATAACATATTGATGTATTTGATACCCAAAAGGTAGACCTTAAAGCCTCGGGATGTTTACCCAAAACCATTTTAAAGCCTCTGTCCAAAACCGGCTGTGCTGAGTTTTGGTGGCTGATAGAACCCACTTTTTAAAATGGCCAAAAAGTATAACTTGTTTCAAACAACTATCCTTAGCTCAAAACATGAAACTTGTAGGGAACTTGTTTAAGTAGAACATACTGAAAAATGGGCTCCATTGATCTTCATTTGATACCCCAAAACCGAGACCGAAGCAAGTTTTTGGTAAAAATCTAGAGTAAATGTTGAACCCTTTTGCTTAGAATGAAATGTTCATCCCTTTGTCTTAGGTTTTGGCCTTAGTGATAAACATGAGATTTTTAGGATATATTTTTATCTAAATGGTGTATAAAAATCATAACTAAATTCCAAGTCTAGATACCCTAAAACCTTATCGCCCCTTTTAACGTAATGCTTGGTTTTAGTTTTAAAAATTGCTAAGTGTGGTTTGAGCACCCTTTGCTACGAGGCAGTAGTTTTTGTAAGATGGTTGATTGAATTAGTCGATTAATGTTTCTAAGTGAATGTACGATGTTTTAGAACCCATGCAATCATGTTGAATCATATCTTGTGAATTGCAGTTCATGCTTCACATACCCGTACTTTATGCTTTGTGCACTGTACCATGAATATTATCGTACAAAGTTAATGCCATGATATAAATTTTTACACTGTAATCCTTGGTACACATCATGAGCATTGTCATTTGCATCTTGGCATGCTGGAGTCCATCTGTGCAAACCGTTGTTGGGATGGGCTGTGCTGAGATCGTTCTTCTTGATTCTGAGTCTACGGCATCCCTGGTTGCCATTTCTGAAAATATTTTGGTTTGCATACCCTAGGTATGTCCCCGGTGTTGGAAATAATTTTGGTTTGTACACCCTGGGTGTGTCCCCGTGTTACAAAAATGGTTTATGGATATTGTTGGGCACCATGGGTTCGTCGCTAGCATTTTGGTTACGATGGCTTGGACTTGGGTAAGTCCGGAGAGGGCCCGTTTGGGGCAGTTCTAAATTCCTCATCTTGGTATTTTATATAATGTGAACGTTTCTTGAAATCTCTTAGACTTTGGGTTGACACCGGCGAAGGCATCACGAGTCTTAAGGTGGGACAAACTGCTTGATATATGAGGGCAGTGACAATAATTCCCTGAGGGCAGTGACAATAAGTCCTGAAGAAGTGATAAGGTTAGCCTGGAGTATAGCACGGACCCCACGCCGTTGCCATTGAGTAAAACAGCTGTGGCATGACGCCAGCCGATGTGGTCACTATTCGCAACGAGGCGCGATGATGGCTTTGGTGATCAAGTCCCATTAAGTCTACTCTGGTGATTCCCGGCGTAGAATTCCTGTTTCCTATCTGGGTGCATTTTGGGTTGGGCATATGCATTTCATACACGTATGTTTATTGACTTATCTGCTATCCTATTATAATTTGTCTGTCTCCTTGACTATAAAACATACTGGGTGTTATATTGTATGTGTTGTGGTGAATTTTGTGGTGTGAGATTAGTTAGGAGGTTGGAGTGTTTTGCTTCTGGGTCTTGACTCATGGCATTCGTGCCACAGGTAAGGAGGAGTTCTTGGAGGAAGTCAACCCCGAGAAAGAAGTAGAGTTTGAAGAACATAGTGAGTTTCAAAAGCACGTGGATCCTGCTAATGCATTTTGAGGAGTGGAAGCTTCTGCTTTCGTTTTTATATTCAAATTTCTTGTGTTTAATGTAATTGTTGAAATTTCTTGGTGGAACTGTAATACTTATGTACTTTTGAAAGGTTTAGAATTCATTTATGATGTAATAACTAGCATATATAAATATGAATGAATGGCTAGAATATCCCTTTATTTATATTTATGTATGTCTCGACGTGCCCAGAAGACGGGGCGTCACAGTTGGTATCAGAGCATTAGGTTTAGTGAACCTTCAAGCTTTGTGTTATGAGAGACCACGAGTTCTGTAGCGTAGATTCTCTGTAGAAAGTCTATGTTATTAACTTAACACCTATTCTTAACAATTCAAAACCCTTACCTTAAGTTCCCCTTTCTTTTAGGATGGCGTCCGATGCAGAACCTGCTGGAGAACCATGGGCTGCATCGGAACCGGAGGATTCAGACCCTGAGGAAGAACCCATTGAAGAGCAAGACCCGGTAGACGTATTTTCGTTAGCATGGATGTTTCCGGACGAATGGCCGGCTCAGGGAGAAGAAGAGGTCGAGGAAGTAGGGGCAAATGAAGAACCAGATGTAATAGGAGACGAGGTAGGCTTCGGAGCAGACGATGAGGAGGGACTTGAGGACGATGACGAGAACGAGGAACGAGCCATCGCCTTCTTTTATGATGCACTAGAGGCGCCATCACCAGAGCCAGACGATGATGAAGTAATGGACACAATAATCTACTGGAGCTGCCAGGATTACTTCAAGGATTATCGTATCGGAGGACGGGTGTATACGATCGTATTTCCTGAAAGGACGTGGAAGTGGAAAAAGCCCGAGTCTTTTCCGAGGTACATGGGTCCGCTAAGGGTATTGGAGAGGTGTGATGAAACCACTTACCGTTTGAAGGTACCGCCAGGATTCAAAAAGCTGTTAGGAGTAGAATGGATGCAAAATGGATGTAGACACAGAAACCAAGGGATAGGAGAGGAATCATCAACCCGCATAACCCAGCAACCGACTTCAACAATCCAGAAACGTACAAGGAGATGCCAATTGCCATAATCAGCAGGACTCGTATGGGGCCGGAGGGCTTTTGGTATGTGGAAGTGCAGTGGCGCTGCTATGGTATCTATGAGGCAAAGTGGGAGCGTGACTTGATTATTCGCTATTTCTATCCGCATGTGTTCGTCTAAGCTTTAGTACGTTGGGCGTTGTATCTTTTTCTTTGTTTGATGTTGTACATGCGTTCTATGAACTTTTGAAAACCTTGCACCGATTGGGTGATTAGAATGAAATGAAAATGTTTATTGTTGAATTCTTCACAAGCTATCTTATAATCCCAAATTAAGTTTCACAAGATCCCAACGCATGAAAACAATCAATAATTGATACAAGCCCCAAATCTCAACAATCTCCTAGGATGGTTGATAGACAACTGAACAACTGGCAAGCTAGCGAACCCCTAGATGGTGAAACACCCGAACTAGCCTGAGTTTAACAAAAGCCACCGTTGGAACCCCACAACGCTAATCATGTGAGTTCCCTTCTTAAGCCTTCATGGCTGCTCTCGTACCCGATTGAAGCCCTTTGCATGTCCTCCTTCCAATTAACACCGATTTTGAACGTTCGACATTGGTAAAATCTTTTATGCTCATACAATTCTCTCGATCTTGATACCACTCCTTCGTGCAGTGATTTCATGATTTTTTTTTGTTTACTCTTGAAATCTTAACCTGGAAAGCGAACTTGGATGCTTGAATTGAAGTACGTTAGGCCGACGTAACTTCAGGGCAAAGTATCTAGTTAGGCTGCCCCTTTTGATATCTCCTTTATCATAATCTGATTGTACTTGATTAGTTCCAGGGACACTTGTTTAAAGTATTGTTCATTGTCTTTCTCTTGTTTTACCTATATTTGAACCTCAAATGACAACTCAATTTGTGTCAATAATAATTGCCTTAATTGTGACCGTTTGACCTCATCCAACCTATCTTTGAACCACCTGGGTTCTACCCTAAGTTGTTCTAACCTCGCGCATGCTTTTTATCGTTAACCTTCAAAACCTTAGCCCCATAAATCTATGAGTAACAACGAT
The DNA here is from genome assembly GCA_032360265.1 of Heliamphora ciliata. Classification (NCBI taxonomy): domain Eukaryota; kingdom Viridiplantae; phylum Streptophyta; class Magnoliopsida; order Ericales; family Sarraceniaceae; genus Heliamphora; species Heliamphora ciliata. Next base: position 14,383 of record JAUMHN010408409.1, read on the forward strand.
CGGCAGAAACAATTAACTATAGATTTTCAAAGGTCGGGACAAATGAGACTATGCCATCAACAATCTAGAGTAGAAACGATAGCTTCACACCAAATGTTTCGCGACACCACCATATGGCACAATTCAAACTTTTCCAGACTAGTTCATAGCTAACCCACCCATCTGATAAATTGAGAAGTAAAAGATTTATACCGGTAGTAAGAAAGTGAAAAATAAGAAATAGCCTCAAACTCACATTGCCCTTAGTATGCTAGCAAAGGAGGTACATCGATGATCACACCTACCTTCCCACCGAAGTGTTAGAGTCCGGATTATTGCCATCACTATCAAAGAACGAAGGATCTTGATCACAACAATGAACGTTTGGAGCCTAATAAAGAATTAACC
>JAUMHN010408419.1:0-14768 GCA_032360265.1 Heliamphora ciliata
AGATGTTGGGGATGCTAATGCACCCCAAGGACCTGTTGGCGAGGGAGATCTATTGCGTGAGATGGTCGGCTCCATCCGGCAACTGGCTGAGGCTACTAGGGAAATAGAGAGTGTACCTGAGCCGAGGGCGACAGTCGCAATGTGTGAGTTTCGCCGTCTGGACCCTCCTACATTTTTTGGGGATCCCAACCCCACAGTAGCCACTTAATGGCTGGAGCTGGTCACCAGGATTCTGGACACGCTGCAGATAGAGGAAGACGATCTGAGGGTTATGTTTGCTGCCTTCCAGCTAAGGGGGAGTGCTCACATGTGGTGGAAGTTTTCTAGGACCACTATTGGGGGCACATGTGAGGCATTCACGAAGGTATTTCTGGAGAAATACTTTCCAGTGATGTTGAGGGATCGCTATAGAGAGGATTTCCTTTCTCTGACACAGGGGATGATGACAGTGATTGAGTACGAGGCTGAGTTTACTAGTCTATCCAGATTTACACAGGAGATAATGCCCACTAATGAGTTCCGTGCGAAACGGTTCGAGAGGAGTTTGAGGCCCGCTATCAGAGATCGAGTGGCAACACTCAGGCTGCAGGTTTTTATAGAGTTAGTGGAGACCACCATGAAAGTGGAGGACACTTTGAATGAGACTCGCAAGGACAGAGATAGTAGGAGTCAGCAGGACGGGGGTCGTACCCAGTCCCGGGGACGCAGGGACAAGCGTCAGTGAACATCTGGTCTGAGTTTTTATCCGGTGGGGTCTTAGAAGACACAATCTTCGACATCCACACATCCCGTAGCCTCGACAGGAAGGTCAGAGCAGAGAGCGTCTGTTTGTTTTAGATGCCAGCGGCCAGGACATCGTGCGGCAGAGTGTCGCAGTCCAGCGCTAGTTCAGTCACAGGTTCATAGGAGGGAGCCAGGAGTATGTTTTGAATGTGGCCAGCCGGGACACACCCGTAGAGACTGTCCCAGAGGAGGGAGTACGTGGAGTACAGCTGGAGCACCTATTACTCCATCTACCCAGGGACGTCAATTATCTCGGTTTGCAGAGGGAGGAGCTTCAGTACAGTAGGGCAGACAGCCTACAGTGCAGGGCTGTAGTGGATCGGCCAGAGCATATGTGCTTATAGATCCCAGTTCATCTAGAGCACCGATTGTGCCCGATGCTGCTGCTACCACTTCCATGATTAGAGGTACTTTTCTTGTTTATAGATCATGGGCCAGTGTCCTCATCGACACGTGAGCATCACATTCATTTATATCATCTGCTTTTGCATCTTCTTTGGGGTTAGAAATGGACAGGTTGGGTGGTATTATGAGTGTAGAGACCCCAGTCAGTGGGAGTATGAAGTTGAGTCTTGTCAATAGATCCTGCGTGTTGGAGGTCGCTGGCCGTTGTTTAGAGTTTGACCTTGTTATTCTAGACATGACCACGCTTGATGTCATCCTAGGGATGGATTGGGTAACCACCTATCGTGCCTTTATCGATTGCGATCGACGGAGGGTAACGATTTGTACACCGGCGGGAGATTGTTTTTACTTTGTGGGAGACCGGGATGAGGGTTTGATGACTATGATGGGCATTGTGCGGAACCAGGGTAACCTGGGTTTCCACTTTTCAGCCCTCATGTTGGACGAGGAGGTTAGGGTTCGAGGGGAGTTACCTCCAGTGGTTTGTGACTGATATGACATGTGTAATTTCAAGAGGGGGTGAATTGGGTATTTAAAATTTCTTAGATAAAATAATTGAATACAAATATATGACCTTTAAAAATCACTTATTTAATTCACAAGTAAATTTGTTTTAAACTTATAATCAAGACCTTGTGTTGAAATGTTTAAGAATAAGTGTGGACAAAGATTAAACTTCTTGTTTAAACAAATACAACATTTCAACAATTTAGTATATAGCTTTTAATATTTTTTAATGCCACTTCTAGATTAAGATATAAGAATATAATAATATTTCTTTTAAAGTGAAGATAAAGAACTTAAAAGCCTTTTAGTTTTAAGATATGAAGGATGTACACTTTTATTCATTTTTTGTTATTTAATTACAATACTCTTCTTGTTTTAATAATATAAGTGTAGGTTTTAACTCCAACTTGCAAGTATGTTTTAACTTATCCAAAATCTTCTTGTAAACTAGATTCAATTCTCAATATAACTTTTTATAAGTCAAATATTTGAGTACAAAATCTTTCATTTTAAGATATATGTATACAAAGTTAAGTTTACAACTTCTAGCTTTAAAACTTTTGTTAGTTAAAAACAAATACAAGAACAAATAAAGGATAAGTAATCAAATACAAAAGTGTGTGTGTGTGGTTTAACAAGAAACAACAAGATAATGAAGAAGGTAAAGCAAGAGAAAAGTAACACCACGATTTTTATAAGGTTCGGCGCAACGGCCTACGTCCTTGCCTCAAGCCAACCGCTATGAGGATTTCACTACCTCTCCTTCAATAGACGGAGGAGCCTCTCTCCTTAGTCTAGGAGGAGTAGACTCTCTTGAGAATGTACCATTCTCAAGTTGACACAATCTTTGTAGGCAGATTAGCCACTTTTGAGAATCACCTTTCTCAAATACAAATCAACAGGAAGAACGATATGAAAGTGTACAAAGAACGCTCCTTAAATGAGCAAATGAGTACCACAAATAAAGCTCTATTTTCACTTTTCAAAAGTATATAACTATGAAGCACAAGAAGAAAGACTAAATGATTTTTCTTTCTAAAAATTGTATATGAAAAATTCAAGAATTGAAGAGTAATGAAGTAGTAAGCAAGAGAGAATGTTTGAGAGGATTGAGTGAGTAAAACAAGAGCACAAACCCTCTATTTACAGGCTCCAAAATCGAACTAGCCGTTGGGCTAAGTATGAAAAATTCAAACTAGCCGTTTTCAGAAAAAATTCAAATTTTAAGCTGTTCGGTCGACTGAAGAGACTCATTCGGTTGACTGAACCAAGCTTCGGTCGACTGAACCTATTGGTTCAGTCGACTGAACTTGTGTAGATTTGAAAATCAATTTTTGGTAGCCTGTTCAGTCGACTGGATATAGTGCCTCAGTCGATTGGATCATCAAAAATTCAAATTTATGGTTTTCCAAAAAGGTTTGAACTTTTTATGCTTTGGAAAAATATTTTTAATATATTTAGGATTCCTATGAGTTTCAAGTAATAAACAAGAGATAATAAGCATATACAAGGATCCTAACAAAATGAAATTTACAACAAGTTCTTCAACTCTTCAATGTCTCAATCTTTTTTGCACTTTGTTCCACAAAAACTTGTCGCCAAATAATCTTGATTTGGAATTATGCATCATGGCTTCTAATGTATATCTTGAATTGAGCTAAATGTATATTTCCTGTAACCACACTCAATTTGCACAATTAGATAAATAAGTTTGTTATCATCAAAATCGGTTATTGAAGCCTTGTTAGGCCAACAGAGATAACGGCTTATATTCTAAACTTGGTACCTTTTAAGTCAGTACCTTTAACTCCCACAGAATTGTGTACCGGCCACAAGCCTAGTCTGAGACATATTCGAGTTTGGGGGTATCCAACACATGTGTTGAAAGGGAATATGGGTAAGTTAGAACGGCAAAAAGAAGTCTGTTTCTTTGTCAAGTATTCCAAGGGAATGAATGGTAGTTTATTTTATAATCCTAAAGATCAGAAGGTCACTGATATCCTATTGGCTCGTTGTAGTGGGAAGATTATCAGGACAAGTGCAGATCCCGAACTAGATCAAGGTGCTACCATTAACATGCCAAACGAGCATGTGGGTAATGGTGCACAGGGTTCTGATTTTACACAACTCGTTACTGCTAGTTTACAGATGCCGGTAGTGCCTCGTCGTAGTGAGAGGGTTGTTCATCAACCCGATCGGTATATCTTTTTTAGAGAATTTTTTGATAGGATCCTGGTAGAACTGGATACCAAACCATGTAACTACAACGAAGCACTCCAAGACAAAGATGCAGATCTTTGACAAAAGGTTGTGAATTCAGAGATAGAATCAATATATTCTAATTAGGTCTTGAGACTTGTAAAATCACCTGAAGGGATAAAATCCATCGGATGCAAGTGGATCTACAAGAGAAAGAGAAGAGCAGACGGGAAGATAGAAACCATCAAAGCTAGGCTTGTTGCAAAAGGGTTCACTCAGAAAGAATGGATCGATTATGAGAAAACCTTCTCACCGGTAGCTATGCTTAAATCTATCCGGATTCTCTTATCCATTGCGGCTCATTTCGATTACAAAATTTGACAAATGGTTGTCAAGATAGTTTTTCTTAATGAAAGTCTTGACGAGTGTATCTATATGATATAACCAGACGGTTTCATAGCAAAAGGCCAGCAGCACATGTTGTTCAAGCTTAAGAGATATATTTATGGACTTAAGCAAGTATTGAGGTCTTGGAATACTCAGTTTTATCAAGCCATAAAGTTTTCTAATTTTTATCAAAGTCCAGATGAGTCCTGTATGTACCAGAAGCCTGATGGAAGCGTGGTGGTCTTTCTAATACTTTATGTAGATGATATCTTACTCATCGAAAATGATAGGGGAGTGTTATCTTAGGTAAAAGAATGGTTATCTGGATAGTTTGATATGAAGGACTTGGAAAAAGTCAGTCACATCCTTGGGATCAAGCTTTTGCGAGATCGAAAACAAAAGATGTTGGGCTTATCACAAGCAAAGTATATCGATGACATCCTTACTCGTTTTAGCTTGCAGGATTCCAAGAAAGGATTTCTCCCTTTCAGGCATGAAATCACTCTATCCAAGGATTAGTGTCCTAAGACACCTGATGAGATAGAGAAGATGAAGGCAGTTCCTTATGCTTCGGCAGTAGAAGCCCAATGTATGCTATGCTTTGTACCAGACCCAACATCTGCTTTGTCATTAGCATGGTTAGTAGATATTAGTTTAATTCAGAGCAGGAGCATTGGACTGCGGTAAAGAATATAATCAAGTACCTAAAAAGGACTAGGAATTATATGTTGGTTTACCAGGCAATTACAGTCTAGTACCTTTAGGATACACAAACTCGGACTTCCAATTCGACAAAGATTCCCGTAAGTCTACCTTAAGATATGTGTTTACCTTGGGAGGTGGAGTTATAAGTTGGAGGAGTATCAAGCAGTCCTACATTCTGATTCCACCATGGAGGCCGAGTACTTGGTTTCTTTTAAAGCAGCCAAGGAGGCCGTTTGGCTTAGGAACTTCCTATTAGATCTAAATGCAGTATCTTCAGTTCAATCAGCTATTACACTTTATTGTGATAATAGTAGAGCGGTTGCAAACTCAAAAGAGCTAAGAGTCCACAAGAAAAGAAAACACATTGAGTGTAAGTTTCACCTGATACGATAAATTATACAGAGGAGTAATGTTGCAGTGATCAAGATTGCATCAGAGGATAACCTTATAGATCCTTTTACAAAGAGCCTACGGCTAAGATTTTTGATAGTCATGTAGAGGGCATTAGATTGAGATATATGGCAGCATGATTTTGAGTATAAGTGAGAGATTGTCAGGGTTGTATACTAAAAACTATAGATTTTATTTGATTTTAGTATTTAATTTTATATTTAATAAAATTATTTTTTCATTTTATGATAATCTTAATGAGCAATGAATACAATATCATTTCTTTAATACTATACAGGGTTGTCTTTTATTTTGTACAGTATTTAATCTGGTGTGTAGAGTACGGCTTGCACACAAAAGACCAAATTATAGGTTCTTGTAAAATATGTCTTTGTTCACAGTTTAGATGGAATTAGACAAACCATCGGTACGACTGTAGCACAGAATTTTAGTAGACCTGTCTTGGTTACGGGGAACTGATAATAGCGTCGTCTATTGTTCTGACTCTCTGTAGTAGTACACTTTGTGTGTATTGAGCATAACCACATTGGCTTAATTAACTTTATACTAACTATATAAATTAATTCACACCCCAATGTGATTATGAGTGCTTATTCTCTTAATCTCGAAATAATTATTATTTGCATGTATTTAATATTCGTTGTTTTAATTCATTAGAGGGTGCGATCTTTTGTGAGTCAATAGTCCCGATGAGTTGAATAGCGGTATTAATTATAAGATGAATATTAATTATTGGCAAAATTCACGTCCCAATTGTTTGGGATTGACGATACCCCCTTAAGGAAGCTTACAAGTTTTGATCGGGCCAAACCATGCAAGTGGATTTAGTTATCCGGCCAGCAAATAAGTTAAGTAGAAAAGCTTAAGGAATTTTAAAAAATCGGTTAAATTAAATTATTAGTAATTAAATTTAATTAACAAGTATCAAGAATCTTAACGTAAGGAGATGAGTTAAGCATTTAATAATAGGAGCTCGAATAATCGATTTTAAATTAATGACTGAGAGTGCAATTACGATTCTTCAGTGGTATGAATTGTAATTTATATTTTTATGAAATTGCCTCAGGGGCAGGCGAGTTTTTATAATTATATTAGAAGCCTAAGCCATATTTACCCCACAGGTTCCTGTTATAGCCCTATATATATGCGGTTATACTAAACATAAATCATATGTCGTCTTTCATGACTAGGGTTTTCACATATTCCCTATTGTGATTAGTTTAACAGGTTTAAGATTACAAATGATCGTAGTCCACTCTACGTTCATGACTTGCATCGGGAATACAATACAAGGCTTCATCGGGGCTTCAACTCGAAAGATTCACATTCGTGGTTGTTTCAGTAACCGAAATAAATCTACCAGCTTTCGAAAGATATAATCCCAAATCTAACTTTGGGAGTACGGATTTTATTCTGATCATTCAATATCAAAAAGTTTTAATCCGGAGCCTGCTTCGCCGATTGTTCATCGACGACCCTTCGATTTTCTCAAGCCCTAGAAGACTAGGCACCCTAAGCCCTGATGAGCCAGACAAATCTTTCAACCCTAGGTTAGTGTGTGTGTGATGACCCTTCGGTTCTTTCAAGCCCTAAAAACTAGACACCCTAAACCCTGATGCGCTAGGCAAACCCAAACTCAAGATTCGTGTGTGTGACGACCCTTCGGTTCTTTCAAGCCCTAGAAAATTAGGCACCCTAAGCCCTGTTGAGCTAGGAAAATCTTTCTACCCTAGGTTTGTGTGTGTGTGACTATCTATTGGTTCATTCAAAATCAAGATGACTTGGCACCCTAAGCCCTAGTGAGCCAAGTAAATCATTCAAACCCTAGGTTCATGTGTGTGTGACGACCCTTTAGTTCTCTCAAGCCCTAGAAGACTAGGCACCCTAAGCCCTGGTGAACTAGGCAAATGTTTCAACCCTAAGTTTGTGTGTGTGTGATGATCCTTTGGTTTTTTTCAAGTTTTATAAAACTAGGCACCCTTAGCCCTGGTGAGCTAGGCAAATCTTTCAACCCTAGATTCGTGAGTGTGACAACCCTTCAGTTCTCTCAAACCCTAGAAGACTAGGCACCCTAAGCCTTGGTGAGCCAAGAAAATCATTCAAACCCTAGGTTCGTGTGTGTGTATGACCCTTCGGTTCTTTTAAGCCCTAGAAGACTAGGCATCCTAAGCCCGAGTGAGCCGAGCAAATCTTTTAACCCTAGGTTCATGTGTGTGTGACGACCCTTCAGTTCTTTCAAGCCCTAGAAGACTAGCCACCCTAAGCCCTGGTGAGCCAGGTAAGTCTTTCAACCCAAGGTTCGTGTGTGTGTGATGACTCTTCGGCTCTTTCAAGCCCTAGATGACTAGGCACCCTCAACTCTGGTGAGCCAAGCAAATATTTCAACCCTAGGTTCATGTGTGTGTGACTACCGTTTGGTTCTCTCAAGCCCTAAAAGACTAGGCACCATAAGCCCGGGTGAGCCAGCCAAATATTTTATCCCTAAGTTCGTGTGTATGTGACGACACTTCGATTCTTTCAAGTCCTGGAAGACTAAGCACCCTAAGCCCTGGTGAGCCTGGCAAATCTTTTAACCCTAGGTTCGTGTGTGTGTGATGACTCTTCGGTTCTTTCAAGCCCTATAATACAAGGCACCCTAAGCCCTAGTGAGCGAGATAAATCTTTCAACCCTAGGTTCGTGTGTGAGTGAATACCCTTCGATTCTCTCAAGCCCTAGAAAATTAGGTACCCTAAGCCCTAGTGAGCCAGGAAAATCTTTCAAACCCTAGGTTCATGTGTGTTTGACGACCCTTCAGTTCTCTCATGCCCTAAAAGACTAAGCACCATAAGCCTTGGTGAGTTAAGCAAATTTTTTAACCCTAAGTTCATGTGTGTGGCAATCCTTTGATTTTTTCAAACTTTATAAAACTAGGCACCCTTAGCCCTGTTGAGCCAGGAAAATCTTTTAACCCTAGGTTTGTGTGTGTGTGATAACCCTTCAGTTCTCTTAAGTCCTAGAAGACTAGGCACCCTAAGCCCTAGTGAACCAAGAAAATCGTTCAAACCTTAGGTTCGTGTGTGTGTGATGACCCTTTGGTTCTTTTAAGCCCTAGAAGACTAAGAACCTTAAGCCCTAGTGAGCTGAGCAAATCTTTTAACCCTAGGTTCATGTGTGTGTGACGACCCTTCGGTTCTTTCAAGCCCTAGAAGACTAGCCACCCTATGCCCTGGTGAGCCAGGCAAATCCTTCAACCCTAGGTTCGTGTGTGTGTGATGACCCTTCAGCTCTTTCAAGCCCTAGATGACTAGGCACCCTAAGCACTCGTGAGCCAAGCAAATCTTTCAACCCTAGGTTCATTTGTGTGTGACTACCATTCGATTCTCTCATGCCCTAGAAGACTAGGCTGCCTAAGCCTTGGTGAGCCAGCCAAATCTTTTAACCCTAGGTTCCTAGGTTAGTGTGTATGTGACGACCCTTCGGTTCTTTCAAGTCATAGAAGACTAAACACCCTATGACCTGGTGAGCTAGGAAAATCTCTTAACCCTAGGTTCGTGTGTGTGTGACGATCCTTCGATTCTTTCAAGCCCTAGAATACTAGGCTCCCTAAGCCCTGGTGAGCGAGGCAAATCTTTCAACCCTAGGTTCGTGTGTGTGAGTGATAACCCTTTGGTTCTCTCAAGCCCTAGAAGACTAGGCACCCTAAGCCCTGTTGAGCCAGGTAAATCTTTCAAACCCTAGGTTCGTGTGTGTGTGAGACGACCCTTCGGTACTTTGATTCCCTAGAAGACTAGGCACCCTAAGCCCTGGTGCCCCAGGCAAACCCAAACCCTATGTTCGTGTGTTTTTTACGACTCTTCAGTTCTTTCTTGCCCTAGAAGACTAGGTACCCTAAGCCTTAGTGAGCCTGGCAAATCTTTCAACCCTAGGTTTCTGTTTGTGTGACGATCCTTTGATTTTTTCAAACCCTATAAGGCTTGGCACACTAAGCCCTGGTGAGCCTGACAAATCTTTCAAGCCCTAGGTTCGTGTGTGTGTGATAACACTTTGGTTCTCTCAAGCCCTCGAAGACTAGGCACCATATGCCCTGGTGAGCTAGGTAAATCATTCAACCCTTGGTTCATGTGTGTGTGACAACCCTTCAGTTTTCTCAAGTCCTAGAAGACTAAGCACCCTAAGCCTTGGTGAGCCAGGTAAATTTTTCATTCCTAGGTTGGTGTGTGTATGATAACCTTTCGGTTCTCTCAAGCCCTAGAAGACTAGGCACCCTAAGCCCTGGTGAGCCAAGAAAATCTTTCAAACCCTAGGTTGGTGTGTGTGTGTGACGACCATTCGGTTCTTTCAAGCCCTAGATGACTAAGCACCCTAAGTCCTGATGCGCCAGGTAAATCTTTATTCTAAACCCTCTTGGGTTTTGTGACTTTCTAATAAAAAATAGAAAACCACCCCCTTAGATTTTGTGATTTTCTCATAAAATGAAAAACTACCCCCTTAGATTTTCTGATCTTCTAAAAAAATTAAAATAAAAAAATACCCACTTAGATTTTGTGATTTTTTGACAAGAAATAAAAAAACCACCCCTTGTTTGCATCAAAACCCTAATCCTAGTGTCCCAACGTTTTGCCCTGACTCCTAGTTGCATAGGTACCTATGTAGTTTCAGTCCGATATCTAGGTTTGTCCTTTTAATATTATTGTTACATGTTTTAATGTCCAGTTCATTAACAAATCTCAACATTTCCTGTTCAACTGAAGCAATTTTCAAATCATATACGTACACAATACATGTCACAGTGGATCCTAAGCATGCATCTATGTTCAAGACAATAAAGGTAAAGTATGCTTCGATACTAAAGAAAGAGACAGGAGAACCTTCCGAAGGGCATTGGAATGAAAGATGCTGTTCGGGCTCGCAAAGAAGTAAGTCGTCAGCAACTACAGCAACTAGAGGCTCGTACCGACGTATTCCGCTCGAACCCAAACGATGCGGCACCGAGGCGTTATGAAGTGGGTTAAAGGGTGTAGGAATACCCTCACCGGCGTGTGGATCCTAGTAACCCGCCACCTTAACCTCGTCTACAGGCGCTTGATCCGCAGCTGCCTGTGCCGCAGCAGCTGCTCGTACCTCCTCCTCAGTAGCCTGGCAAAGAGCTCGCTCTGCCGCAAGAGCTAAGGCATCCATCGCCCCCTGTGCAGTGGAGAGCTGATCAGTGGAGCAAACTCCACTGGCAGGAACACTGGAACCCGTTCTTCCAAGGGCACCCATAGAAGAACTCTCGCCAGTGGAGGGACCCCGTAGCATCCCGAAGATGTCTCCGCCTCGTCTAGGTCCTGCCATGCCGATGGAATGGTCGAAGAGTAAAGAGAAATGTTCGATAAAAGCCTTGAAAGCCGAGAGAGTTTCAAAGAGGTTGAGAGAGTTTGAGGGGAGAGAGAGAGAGAGTAAGGGACACAAGTGAAGGTTTGGCCCGCGCGCTTGGGGGCTTAATGGTTCTCAATTGTGGCGATCGCCACATTCGAAGTAAGCGACCGCCATTTTAAACCTTGTCTCGATTTTTAATTTTTTTTATTTATTTTTATGTGTTATTTTCTCACATAAAAATAATTTGAAATCTTGTCCTGGTTTTTAATTTTTTTATTGTGTTTTATGTGGTGTTTTCTTTTGATAAATTTAATTTTAAATTCTTGACTCGACTTTTTAATTATTTTTATTCCGTTTTCGTCCCGAATTTTTAGGTTATGACTCGGCCTATTAATTTGTAGTTTTCTCCCGATAAATTTAATGTTAAAGTTTTTTAATTATTTTTATCCCATTTTCGTCTCGAATTTTTAGATCTTAACTCGACTTATTAATTTATGATTTTCTCCCAATAAATTTAATTTTAAAGTCTTGACTCGACTTTTTAATTATTTTTAACACATTTTTGTCCTAAATTTTTTTAGGTCTTGAGTCCACCTATTAATTTGTGGCTTTCTCCCAATAAATTCAATTTTAAAGTCTTGACTTGACTTTTCAATTATTTTTATCTTATTTTTATCTTGAATTTTTAGGTTTTAACTCGATCTATTAATTTGTGCTTTTCTCCCAATAAATTTAATTTTAAAGTCTTGACTCGACTTTTTAATTATTTTTACTCCGTTTTTGTTTTGAATTTTTCGATCTTGACTCAACCTATTAATTCATGGTATTTTCTCCGATTAAAATAATTTTAATTCTTGACTCGACTTTTAATTATTTTTTTGTCTCGTGCTTGTCTCGAATTTTTAAATCTTGACTTGACCTATTAATTTGTGGTTTGTTGTCCGTTGAGAATAATTTTAAATCTTGACTCGACTTTTAATTATCCTTACATGTTATCGTTCTGAATTTTTGGGTCCTAACTCAACCTAGTTTTTTCGTTGTCGCTTTCTCGGTTAAGATAATTTCTAGGATCTTGACTCGATCCTTTTAATTATTTTATCCACATTTGAGTTCTTAGATCTTCACTTGATCTTTAACTTGTTTGATTGATTGTGACCCTTTTAGATTTTAACTCGATCTTTAGGGCATTGTTTGATCATATCAGTGTTTGCATCATATTAATATCTGCATCATATTTTGCATCTTGCATTTATGCATTTGTCCCAAGAATTTCGTTTTGGTCTGATCCCTATTAAAGGGGTACGTAGGCAAGTCGATGAAAATTCGAATACGACCAAATGGATGTTGTTTCTGAATTTTTGATATAGCTCGCATCACGCATTGCTATAAAACTTATATTAAAGAGGGGCAACTATAGACACCCCAATTTTATTCTGCCTAATCTTAGGTTGATTCGGGTGAATCCAATGATGAAATCAAGTGGAATAGTGTTTCTAAATGATTCTCGAGAAACAATCCAAGCTCAGTATCCAAGCCAACTGATTAAATCCCTCAAAATCTTGAATTGCCAACTTCAACCCTTGAGCCACCATCTTTGAACCTTGGGGTCGCCAACTTCATTGTAGCAATCGCTATATGAACTTCTTGAAAACCCTAACAAAGGCGGCGACTACCATCTTCGAACCTTTGGTTCGCCAACTCAGTTGTGGTGACAGCCAAAAAAAATCCTTGGAAACTTATTTTGTTGTAGCGACCGTCAACTCCGATCATGGCGACCGTCAATTCTAAAAATCCTGACGTGTCCCAAAATGTGCCAACACCTCGTTGGTTGATGAACTCTATAAATACCGTACCTCTGGTACGATCTTAAGATGAAAATTCTGATATCGGACCTCTGACGGATCAGAAAGCGAGAGAAGTTTAATACCAATATTCTGTTGAAGTACTGAGAGGATGACCACCGACACCTGGCTAAATTCTTAACTCACCTACTCGCTAGAATTGGAGCATTTTTCAAGAGTTGGACCATTGATCACTACTCCTCGACTTAAGGATTCACCCGAACAGTGGCGACTCAGGTATTTTGTTTAAATCCTTAGTCCTTCTTTCTCCATTTTCCCTCTCTTGGAGTGACTAGGTTAGTTTCAGTACCTTATTCCGAATGCCTAATTCATGTCACTTATGAAGTTGATTCAATTATCCCGTTTTATTTGATTAGATCATGAGTATTTAGTTAGTTACGATAAGCATGTTTAGTTTAATTAAGTTTAGCTAAATTCATGTTTGTTATAAAAGTAAATTTTAGTTTTTTTCTTTGTAGATAATGCACATTCACATTCAGCACCTTGAATTCATCAAAATAATGCCAATATATCCGACAATTGTGATTTACAATGTCATAGTTGTCACATTTAGTGCACTTACATTCATACAATTATGATTGTCAATATTGCATCCATATTTTATAATTAGAAAATGATTACTATGTTCTTTATGTGATGTTCATTGTTTTAATAGCTTAATTTTTATTAGTATCTTTTGTTGCTTTTAGATTTTATTGACAATTAGCATGTAATTCACATTTGATTAAAGTTTAAGAAATTTTGAGGCATGATTTGTTTGTTTGATTTGAAATCATGTTTAGTATAAATCAGGATATTTGGTAATATGCAATTCATGTTCATAATGAATTTTTGGTACGATTAGAATTTGGAGGATTTTAAGACTATATTCTTTTGATTTAATACCACGTCATGCTTATGTTAATTTAGGTTATTTGGTAATATTGTATGTGAGTTTGCTCCATGTATCCTTTAGATAGAAATCGCATACCATAGGATTTAAGATTTTCTTTTGCTACTTGTTTCTTTTGGCGTTTTATATATATATATATATATATGTTATGTATTTTTCTTACTTGATTTTGGATGTTCTCTCTTTACCTCCATCTTCTGTATTTGCATGCATTTGAGAAATTTAATTAAAAACCAATGATGATTAGTAGAGGCCAACCTCACAGTTGGGCGAATGAGGTGCCTAACACCTTCCCTAATGAGGTTCTTAACACCTTTCCCAGTTCGTACCTTAACTCCCAGACCCTTGTTTTCTCTGGTTGTCATTTTAAATATCAGTGGCTCATTTTGTTTTTCTTAGTTTTTCTCTAAAACCAACTAGCGACTCCATTTTTCACAAAAAAAAAAGGTTTTTTAAATTTAGCTTTCAAGGTTTTAAAGTTTTTCTAAACATTTCTTGACTTCCTTTATTTTTAAAACAAAACCCTAAATTTCTGTGCCACAAGTATCAAGAGTTGTGTATCAATGTGTATCAAGAGCAGTGTACTAGTGTAATAAACAAGAATAGATTATCAGAATGTATCAAACTGGCATGCAGGCCCAAGAAAGAATAGGCGCGCAGGCCTCCATGAACAGAGAAAAGTAAATCAGCAGATGGCAGCAGGACGATCACTCTCGCTGGGTCCTCTTCATCCGTACCACGTAGTGTGATATCCTGGTATCCCACATCGAAAAGGGAGAGGGAGTTTCTGGGCTATAAAAGAAAAATCTTAGACCCTTACATTCAATGAGGACTTTTTCCAGGTAGTAGAGACCCTAGCAGAACTTCACAGTTAAGCATGTTTGGGCGGGAGCAATGCAAGGATGGGTGACCCCTAGGAAGAACAAAATTGTAACACCCCGCTCTCGCAAGGCACCAATCCTATACAAAGGGATAAGATCCCGCCGCAGACCGACAGCCCAAGAGATAGACAAGGAGTAAACTTAAACAACCACAAATATCTCAATATCAAAAAGAGGTAAACAAGAGTCACTAGGGATTCACCATCCCAAGGCATACATTACTTCTAAAAGGTCAAAAAACCTTCAAATCTTATACATGAAAATTTACCAAAACTAAAACTACACAAAAGAAAGACTGACCAAAACGATCTCCAACACCATAACCAAAACTACTCGATGACGCCTGTGGTGGACCAACTCTTAGCCGTTCCTGGTATCTGCAACCACAGAGGTTACAG
>JAUMHN010408430.1:0-14768 GCA_032360265.1 Heliamphora ciliata
CAAATATAAATATGAAACCACGAATGCAAAAACATCTTAAATGTTTCTCATTAATATGCCAGGGATCAAGAAAAAAACTTAAAAAGCATGGCTTTTCAGTATACATTCCTAACATTCTGAGTCCGAATGAGTGAGATATGATCAAAAGAAAACGGCCCTGCACAGCTAGTCTGCTCGAGCAGACATCAGGCGCTCGAGCGAGCAAGCACCCGAGAAAATCCAGATTTTTTCCTATTTTGTGCTCTAAGCTCCAAAACTCTCAAATACTCACTATGATGTTTCAAAACACACATAAACCTACCTATTCGCATATTTTTGACACCCACGGACATACGTGAACTCAAACCATCAAGAACCACCGAAAGAAACATTCAAAACCGAGTTCCATCTAACCGAAACAACACAAAAGCCCTCTTTTAAACCAAAACTCAGTTGTTTTGAAACATAAATCGATTTTTCATGCATTTATAACCAGTAAAAATACACACGATTAAACGTAGCACCCTTATAAGACATGAGAGTCTAGGATCCTACCTCGTTGAGTCAAAAACTCAACGTCTCGTTCCATGTACAAAATTAAACTTCACCGAAATAAAATTTTGTCCAGATGAGCGTGTAGCCCACCATGCCAATAGCAGGGATTCGCTGTTAGATCGTCGAAAACTGAGCCTCAGGCCTCCGAGAATTTAGAGAGAAGGCAGAGTGTTCGGTGAGAGTTCAAGGCTAGAGAGAGAAGATATTTTGAAAATATCTAAAGCGAGATATTTATAGGCCACGAAAATATCTTCTTTTTTAAAAAAAAAATTCGCGCCGAAACGGCCAACAGTCCTGGGAACCAACCCCGCATGCATATCTAAACTCGAACATACATAAAAATGCATACAAACATGCTAAAACAAAAACGGTAAACACGTGTCGAAAAATGCCGAAAAAGAAAACGGGTCAGGGTCTCACAACTCTATCCCCTTAAAGGAATTTTGTCCCCAAAATTTAGCACAAGGTCAAAAGGAAACAACCCTGTCGATCACAATTGACACAGGTACACGAGATGGTCAACCAAACCATTCCTACAATATAGTCAAACAAGGTCAGGCATCCTAAACAACGACCAACTATCTCAAAAACAGGGGATCTACAACTCACCCCAATCACACATCCTCACCAACCGCTGTCTCAACATAGCTCACCACCCATAGAGTCCACCACCAACTCCCAACTCACGGCCACAGCCTCGAACACAGCATCGCCCTCTCCCCGCAGACATCACGTCTATATGAAAGAAACACAGAACATAAGACACAGCACACCGCATGAACATAAGCACGAACTACAGAAGCATGCTAACACGTAGTCACATAGGCTCATACTAAACAAACCCCACATACAGAGGATAACTGACAAGAATGACGCGCCAATTTGGATAACCTACTTAGATTCCCTACTAGAAATCACGTCAACAAAACTCGTTTCTAACTTGGCTCCCAAGTTTGTTAATCCAAACGCTTAAAGGCAAGACTAATCAATTCTAAGGTTCAACCCCCATGCTCACATATACATATTATTCTCATGCTTAACATACTAGCACGTTCACGTTATCAAAGCATCTAAACACATGTAGTCAAGCACACACAATCAACCTCACACGGTGATGCATCCTCTTCCCACGGCTCTTAGGTATTCGAACCCAGAGCTCTGATACCATTCTGTTACGTCCCATACTCCGGGTCATGTGAAACACCCACAAGCAACCAAACATAACACCCAACCCGAGAGTACACTCTAAAAAAAGCATACATGCATGGTGTATAATCGCCAGCCGGCTTACATTACACGATTCCAACATCGAGAAAACAAGTAATACCGTACAAGATTAAAAAGGATAAAAAAGAAGACTACAGATCTTCCGCCTCCAACCGGCAACCTTGGATCAACCAACACGATCGGTACTTGAAAAATATTTCAAATCCCACACCGTGAGCCAAAACTGAGCAGAAACTAGACAAACATGCGATATAAGCAAAACATGCTAGCAAAGTAATACGTATGCTACGACTCGCCCGAGCCTCAAAACAAGTTTGAAAATAATTTTTTTTATCACGACTTCCGAGAGCCTTAAAAATAGTTTGAAAAAGGTTTTGTATACATACGAATATGATACAATGCTTCACATGTAAAGATCGACTCCAACGAGCCTCGACTCTTACGAGCCACATGCAACAGTTCTACAGAAACACAGTGGTACACACCCATCACAAGGATTTCCTCGAACTCTCACCGAAGGACCATAGCCCCAACTAATACATCGTTAGCCAGAGCTAACTTGTACAACCCACGCAACGCATGCCACCCATGTAACTCAACACATGCAACGTACGTAATCCGTGCAACACACAACGTATGTAACCCATGTAACACACAACACACATCACGCATCTTCAGGATCACATTTCCATCCTTCAGACTGAGACACTTACACACACATGCACCGTCAGGATCACTTTTCCATCCTTCAGGTTTTCACATGCACACACACATCGTTAACCAGAGTTAACATTTCTCGGACCACTTTTTTGTCCATGTTAACCAGAGCTAAAGTTTATCGAGCCACTTTTCTGCCCACGAGCCACTTTTCTGCCCACAAACCACTTTTTCGTTCAAAACACATCAGACCACTTTTCCGTCTACAGGATATCGGACCACATTTTCGTCCAGAACACATCGGACCAATTTTCTGTCTGACCACATAAGCACACACACACACACACGTGTCACTAAAATCAGAGTTTTAGATACCGCAAGACCACATATCCGTCCTGCAACATGCATAATTAAAACTAAAATTTTAAATGCACATAACCACGCAAAACACTACGTTTCACATAACGGCAACACATGCCACACAACCAGACATCTACTCACCGAACAACCCGTCCTCTCACCTGGACAACCAACAACACAGAAAATCAAAACCTATCCCGAAGGCCAACACCGCTCAAACGCTCGTGCGCTCAACCATCGCCCGAGCGGTATCCTACCAACATACATCTCCGCCATACCACCACTTGACCAGTCATCGCTGGGTGAAAAACCAAACAAAGAAACGAAATAGGGTCTTACAGCCACCGAAAGGCCAACTCTAAACCTCCCATAAAACGGTTTTCACCAAAACCCCCTCTTCAAAATGAACAACGGACTCACACTCCCCGCACCCAACGATGCACCAACACCCCGCATGACATGACTAACACCCTCTCCGTGACTTCAATTGACAGGACCCTATAATCCAATCAACTGAAAGACTACTAGAGGAGTGCAGTCGATCGACCCCCATAACACAATCAACGCAAAGGCCACCACACAACCAAAAGAAACCCCCAAGGCCCCAACACAACCAACACAGGCTCCCACACGGCAAACACAAACCCCCAAACGCCCAACACGGCCAACATGGATGAAAAATGGTTAAGAAAATTTGACATACCCTCACTACTTTGGTCATAAATTTTTCTGCAAAAAGAATTTTCTTATGAGAGAGGTGCCATTGGAAAGAAAACTTCCGGGGCTTTAATTTGAGTATAAGAACGACCCAATTTTGAGTCTGAATTAGGGAGATATGATCAAAAGAAAATGGCTCTGCGCAGCCAGTTCACTCGAGCAGACATCGGGGGCTCAAGCGAGTAAGCACCTGAGAAAAACCTAAATTTTTTCCTGTTTTGTGTTCTTAGCCCCAATACTCTCAAACACTCACTATGATGCTTCAAAATACACATAAACCTACCAATTCGCATATTTTCGCCACCCACGACATACGCGAACTCAAACCATCAAGAACTACCGAAAGAAACATTCAAAACCCGGTTCCATCTAATCGAAACAACACAAAAACCCTCTTTTACACCAAGACTCGGTTGTTTTGAAACATAAATCTATTTTTCATGCATTTGTAATCGGTAAAAATACACATGATTACACATAGCACCCTTATAAGTCGTGAGAGTCTAGGATCCTACCTCGTTGAGTCAAAAACTCGACGTCTCGTTCCACATGCAAAATCAAATTTCGTCGGAATGAAATTCTGTCTAGATGAGCGTGTAGCCCACCATGCCAATAGTAGGGATCTGCTGTTGGATCGTCGAAAATCAAGCCCTGGGCCCTCGAGAAGTTAGAGAGAAGACAGAGCATTTGGTGAGATTTCAAGGCTAGAGAGAGAAGATATTTTGTAAATATCTAAAGCGAGATATTTATAGGCCACAAAAATGTCATCTCTTTTTTTTGAAATTCACACCGCAACGGCTAACAGCCCCGAAAACCAACCCCGCATGCATATTTAAACTCGAACATACATAAAAACGCATACAAACATGCTAAAATGAAAACGGTAAACACGCGTCGAAAAATGCCGAAAAAGAAAATGGGTCAGGGTCTCACAACACCGCTTCTAACCACCTTCGCGTCCCTATCGCCGCTACCACCACCGTTGTCGCCACTGCCTCCTCCTAAGTCGCCAGCCACTCTTCCTCCGTTCCCGATGCCACCTACGTCGTCACCCCCAAAATCGAAGCCTCTGAACACGACCATGTATAGGAGAGGAATGAGGAAGAGGAGAAACATCTTTCAAAGAGCAATGAGAGATGAAAGTGAGAGAGTACAAAAGAGATGACGACGAGAGGGATGAAAAAAAGAGTGAGAGAGATGAGAGAGTCGAGAGAGCCAAGAGAATAGAGGAGAAAGAGCTTCAGTTGATTTGCGCGAAAGAGTTTTTTCGAACGACCCAAGACCCATATTTTTTCATCGGCCTTGCGGCCACAAGGTTCGCTCCTTTTAAAAGTAACGGCAGCCAAATTCGAACCCAGGCCGTGACTTCAGATTCTCACGGTCGTAACAAATCCCAAAAGTTTTTAACGGCCACAGTTTAGGATGCCTAGGCCGCAACAAACCTAGGGCTCAAATTTTCAAGCCGCGACTTGCTGATGTAACGACCGAGATGTTTTTGTTGCCCCCTCTTTTGAACATCAACCTTCAAGCTATACAACACTTGTTTTGGTTGGATTAACCAAAAATCCCCTTTTATAGCCCCTTTCTGAGGTTTATGAGGAATAAATCTTACGTTCGGTCCTCCTCATGACCTTAAACTAACTTGTCGGTCCTTACATGACCTAAAACTATCCTAAAATGTTTGGTCCTCCTTATGACCTTAATCTGACTCGTCGGTCCATTCATGACCTAAAACTGATACACTTCTCTTCAGACCTTCTTATGACCTTAAAATGACTTATCGGTCCTTATATGACCTAAAACTACCCTTAAAATGTTCGTTCCTCCTCATGACCTTAAATTAACTCGTTCGTCCTTTCATGAACTAAAATTGATACCCATCTCTTCGGTCATCTTCATGACCTTAAACTAACTTATCGGTCCTTGCATGACCTAAAACTACCTCTAAGATGTTTGGACCTCCTCATAACCTTAAACTAACTCGTCAATCCTTTCATGGCCTAAAATTGATACCCATCTCTTCGGTTCTCCTCATAGCATTAAGCTGACTCTTCGGTCCTTACATGACCTAAAACTATCCCCTAGAATGTTCGATCATCCTCATGATCTTAAACTAACTTGTTAGTCTTTTTATGACCTAAAACTGATACCCATCTCTTCGGTCCTCTTCATGACCTTAAACTGACCATTCGATCTTTGTATGACCTAAAAATGCCCCCTTAAACCTTCAGTTCCCCTCATGACCTTAAAATGACCATTCAATCCTCTTCATGACCTAATGCTGACCTTTTGGTCCTTTCATAACCTAAAATCAATGATTATCTATTTGGTCCTCTTCATGACCAAAAACTGATCTTTGATTCTTCGGTCCATGTTGTGACCCTAAATTTTTGTATGTTTGCATTGTACTTGCTTGCATCATATCATATCTGCCATGCATCATGATTAGTCTATTTACATCATATGCATTATCCCGCGAACTACGACCAGTCTGATCCCTTATAATGGGGTACGTAAAAAGCTCAATAGAAATTCGGGTTTGACCATGATTTTTTATAGGTTTTGTTTGTGCCTAAGATTGGCAACTTATGCAATTGGTTTGTCTTTGGAGCTTTGGCATTTACTTGCACCACGAGTTGTTACAAGTTATGTCAAAGAGGGACAAGTGCAGACACCCCAATTTGAACAAGTCGAATCTTAGGCACCTGTCTCGAATGCTCCCCAATGATGAAAACATGTGAATTATACTCAAAGATACTCTCAAGCAAGTAAAGTCAGGAATTCAGTTCAAAATCAAAGAAACCACCAAAAACCTTCAGGCCGCGACATTCATGAACCTCACGGCTGCCACCTTTTGTAATCCTAGAGCAGCCGCAACTTTCGTTTGTCATAGCCCCTATTTTTTTGAAAATCTAAACCTAGCTGCGACTTTTGAAGGTCACGACTATCACTGTTCATATAATAAAGGTCACGGTCGGCACTGTTCGTACAACTAAAGGTCACGGCCGCGAGTTTGACACCTTTTTGGACATGTAAAAGCATTCCAGAGGATGCCTGTGTTGCCTTATTGCCTATAAATAGGGCCCTATTTTCACAGAGACCAGAGAGAAAAACACCTAGATACCAATACTCTGCCAAATCTGTTCCCCACTCGATATTTCGATATTCCAACAATCATATTCCTGATACTCCTGGACCTAGTTTGTTACTTTTCTTGCATTGGTGAGGCTATCGGAGCATGGACTGCTTAGCGATTCTTGTCTTCCACATCCGAGAGGACGTCCAAGACGGTTTTTTACTCCAGGTAACCTTAGAAAATTGTGACGTTTCTTAAACCCTTATTCTCTCTCTACGGGGGGTTGTCACGATTAATATTTCCATTTATTGATTCTTTCTTAGTATTCAAGTTATTTATGCCAAGCATGTTTATATGAGCTTTTATTGAAAACAACATGTTTATAGCTTTCTATAATGCTAGAATGGCAGGTTTCAATCCATTTTCGTGTTTACTGGCACACTAAATACATAAGATTGTTTCTATGATTTATAAAACCTAACGGCTGTGATCCTTGATTGTCATGGCCGTGAGATATTTTGACCATATTATTACGGCCGCTATATATTTTCTTTTAGCCACTATTTTACTTTTCATTTTTGTCACAACCACAACATTTTGTTGCTATAGCTGTGATCTTTTTGTGAAGACCAGTAGCATGAAAACTATGCCTAAAACCTTCTGTTACATATTTTTAATGTCGTATGCATTCTGTCTCAAAACCTATGTCACCGTTGGAATAACAGATGGTAGATCCAGCCTTGACAAAGTGGGTTGTTGTTTCTATAAACACCATAATCTGACCAAGCCAAATCTTAGGCACCCATCTCATATGTGCTCCAATGACGAAAGTATGAAAATCATGCTCAAAGATACTCTCAAGCAAGTAAAACCACGAATATAGCTCAAAGCCCAAGAAAAAATCCTAAAAGCCTTTAGGCCGTGACATTTATGTCACGGTCATAACCTTTTTGCAAACCCTAAACCAAGTCGTGA
Organism: Heliamphora ciliata; assembly: GCA_032360265.1. NCBI lineage: Eukaryota > Viridiplantae > Streptophyta > Magnoliopsida > Ericales > Sarraceniaceae > Heliamphora > Heliamphora ciliata. Next base: position 7,547 of record JAUMHN010408430.1, read on the forward strand.
CTTTCTTTGTCATGGCCGCCGCTTGTTTATCCAGGTCGCAACTTTAGAAAGTTATAGTTGTCTTTTTCATCACCATAAAGGTAGCGATCGTCACTGTGAAAAAGTAAAAAGGTAGCAATCGTCATTATTATCCCTTTTTGGACAACTGGCAGCATCTCAGAGGGGGTCTATGTTGCTCACCTTACCTATAAATAGGCGACGTTTCCAAGCAGTAGCAGAAGAAGAAAAAGAAGAAGAAGAAGAAGAAGAAGAAGAAAAAAAAACCTAGAGGCCCAAGTTCTGCCCAAATATACCCCCATCCGATATTCTCCTATCCATTCCACACTTCCCGAGCCTCGTTCGTGTTTTTGCTTGTGTTGAAACAGTTCGTAAAGCTCGTATTGGCTTGAAGATATCATATTTTCACTCCCAAGGGGCCATTTAAGATGGATATTCACACGAGGTAACCTTAAGAACCCATGACTCTTCTTAAACCCTCATTTTCTTCCCTCAAGGATGTCGTGGATAAGGTTTCCATTGCTTTTATTGTTTATTTGTCATTTATTTCAATGTAAACATTGTTCCTTCAAGTTTTTTATCATACACAGTGTATTCATAGCTTTTTGTTTCGTATATTTACAGTCATTTCTATTCTATTTTGATGCCCACGAGCACACTGAGCACTTCAAAAGCTTTTTAAGCTTCTGGAACATGACGGACGCGGCCTTCTCATGTCACCGCCGTATGTTTTGTTAAACCTACAGTCACGGTATTGACCTTTTTGACGAGGGCCAATACATTTATGCCTCATTTACTCATGGCCACAACATCATATTATTACGGCCACGACATTTGTTTCAAGGCTAAAAACGTGAAAACTCTCTTCAAGACTCTCTGATATTTGTTTATTTCAAGGTTTTATCTCCTTTCATTACTCTGTTTAGCATCTTCTCTTTTTTGTACCTCAATTATCTTCTTATTGGGTAATGAATGGCAGATCTGGCCTAAACCAAATGGGTCATGGCCTCCATTTTGTACACATTTCTATCTGTATGTTCTGTGATTATGAAGACATGATGGCCGCGACCTTTCAATGTCATGGTCAAGTGTTGTGTTAAACATACAATAACGGTCGTGAGCTTTGTATACTTGGCCGACACTTTTTATACCTTCATTTGTCACGGCTGCAACATCATGTTGCCACAGCCGTGATATTCTTATAAGGCTAAAAGCATGAAAACCATTTTAAAAACTTTCTATTATTCCTTTATCTTTAAGGTCTTTCCTTTATTTATTCTATTTTACATATTCTATATCATAGTCCATATTCTTAATGGGAAATGGATGGTAGATCTAGCCTCGATTATATGGGTCATGGTCTCCCTTCTGTATACCCCATTTCTCTCTGTTTTGTAGATCTACAAACATAACAGCCGCCATATTCTTTTACTACAACCATGAGATTTTGTGAGACCAGTCACATGAAAATATATTTTAAGTATTCTGTTGTTCATTTTCATATTCTGTACTTTCTGTTTTAGGGATATTGTTTCTGTAGAGGATGGAGGATAGTAGATCTAGTCTAAAATGAATGGGTTATGGTCTCTGTTCTACATTTCCTATCCACTTGAGCTTGTTCTAAGCATTGTGCGATGTTTATATCCTTTTTGTACCCTTAAAAACCATGGCTGCGACTTTTATTTGTCATGGCCGTGAGATTTTTCATTCTGTTCCTCGTGATATCCTCATATTTGTCACGACCACATGTTTTGTGACTATATTTGTCACGGCCGTAACATTCGTTATTATGGCCGTGAGTTTTTTGCATATCCAGTAGCGTAAATATGGTGTTTTAGCCTCTCCTATTTTTTTTGTACAGCCTATTTATAGCATGCTAGGGGCAGAAACATTGTTACATGACCCTTAGACTTTTGTTTGTTGATTTTATCGCTTATTCGCATGTTTTTTGCTTTGCTTTGCTCAAATGATACTTGTGACATATCTAAAAATAATAACTAAGTTGTATGACCCTAGGATCCTAGTTAGGTTTTTGTTTCGTTGCTTGCTTTTGTTTGAGCTCTTTTTAAACTCACGTTCTGTACATGTTACCTTTAAAAAGTTTACAACAAGAACCAATATTAATAAAGTAGAGGCTAACCTCACGGTTGGGCGAAAAGGCTGCCTAACATCTTCTCTTTTCATACCTTAGCCCCCAAACCCTTTTGTTTCTGGTTACGTTTTTAAAAGACCCGCAACCTTCTTTTTGTTTTTTTTTTAGTTTTTTTCAAAAACCAAGTAACATGTTAGCCCAAAGGCTTTTTATTTTGATTTTGATGATTTTCATAATTCATTTTCTAAGAATAAATAATTTTAAATGGATAATATTTTTATTTCCAAAATGAAAGTATTAACACATCTTGAACAATTAAGTTGACACCTTAGCCAAAAAGAAATGACTTATATCTCAAAAAGGTTCAAACACTTAAGCATTTTTGAATAAGAATATTTCGTGTTGATCTTAATTAAAAATTAAGTCAAATACTTTTAAGGCAAAGTATACTTGAAGCTTATCAAGTATGTCAACACCCATTGATCAAATGGTTTGACACCCTAACTGTTTTACAAGTTGATTATTCAAGTATCAAAGAGTTAGTGTCGACACAAACAAGTTTTGTATCAACACAAAAGAGCCAAAGCTCTCAGGACTCATTTTGAGTCGACACAAAAGTGATCCTCACTTTTGGTATCCGAAAGTTTGGGTCGACACAAATAGAAGTTGTGTCGACACAAAATAACCGAGACCTCCTGCAGATTTTTGGTGTCGACCCTAAGTCTAAATGTGTCAACCCAAAAGTCCCGAGCCTGCCTGCAGAATGTTGGTTTCGACCCCAAGACTAAATGTGTTGACACAAAAGAACCGAGGCTTCCTGCAGAATTTTAGTGTCGACACTAAAGGCAAGTTGAGTCGACACAAAATGGTTCCGCCGGATGCTGAAGATTCAAACGAGTCGACACCAGATTCAAATGTGTCGACACCAGAATGTTAGAAGGTAGAATGCAGAAATTGTGTCGACCCCTCAGAAAATTCGTGTCGACCCAACTACTTGAAGAACCCTGCCCTAGATACTTTGTGTCGACACCAAAGGTATTTGTGTCGACATCAACGACGAAAATTCAAATCGCGACAGATCTCAACGGTTGGATTTTTTTCATTTATTACTCCCACCTACCTCCAACGGTCATGAATACACAAAAACTTATATAAGAAGTTACTTTTCAACATTTAAGAAGGTTAGAGACTTGTATTCACTTTTCAATTGCTCAATTCAATCTCAGAAATCTCAAGCTCACATTTATTGTTGTAACTCTAATTCTTGTTCCTCATTTCTCTTTACCTTATCATTTATTGTAAATCATTTCTGTAAATAGAGTGAGTGTTCTTCATTAATACATCTCATTTATTGCATTCAAGGGTGAGTCACTCTTTATCCTTTGAGTGAGTGAGTGAAACTCATCAAAAAAGAATTCAAGAGAGATTAGAAGAAAATAGAAGCTTGTTTTTATAGGACCTTTTGAAGCTAAAATAGACTTGTGAATGTACCCGTAAATATTCAGTTCATTCAAGCGAAGTCTTGAAGATTGTAAAGGCTTAGAATACGTCAGTGAAGTATTCTGAATAGTAAAAATACTCAAGGGAGATCTTGACGAGTGGACGTAGGCTAGGATAAAGTCGAACCACTATAAATCTCTGGTGTCTGGTTCTATCTCTCTATCCCTCATCTTTTAATACTTGCATTGATTTCATATTTGCTTATCTTGCCTTATTACAATATTAAAAGATTTCTAAAAAAGATTTTTAAATTGTCATTATTTTTTTAAAGACCCAATTCACCCCTCTTGAGTTGCCTAGATCTAACAATTGGTATCAGAGTTAGGGCTCTTGTCTTCGACTTAACAGTTTAAGAGTTTTATATGGCAACCACTAGCATCGGACCCATCCAATCCGAAGGTCAATCGACCAATAGACATCCCTTATTCAATGGAACAAACTATAACTATTGGAAGGCTAGAATAAGAATCTATATTCAAGCCATAGATTACGACCTTTGGCGGGTTATCATAAATGGACCAAAAAAATTCACCAAAATTGTTGAAGGGGCTATTGTCCCTAAACCAGAGGCCGAATGAACTAAAACCCACATAAGAGAGATAGAAAAAAATGAAAAAGCCATGAATCTCCTGTACTGCTCACTTGACCCAAACGAGTTCAATAAGATCTCGACTTGTGACACGGCCAAAGAAATTTGGGATAGACTCGAAGTTACCTATGAGGGTACCAATCAAGTGAAAGAGTCAAAAATCAGTCTGCTTGTTCATAATTATGAATTATTCAAAATGAAGCATGATGAAACAATTTTTGATATGTTTACTCACTTCACTGATATTATAAATGGACTAAAATCTCTTGGCAAGATTTATTCTAATGCATAGATGGTAAGAAAAATTCATAGGTGCATGCCTAAGAGTTGGGAAGCAAAGGTCACGGCTATACAAGAAGCCAAGGACCTGAACAGACTCAGCCTAGAAGAACTTCTTGATTCTCTCATGACCCATGAGATGAACATTAAGATGAATGATAAGGAAGACAATAAAAAGAAGAAAGGCATTGCCTTCAAGTCTTTAACTTATGATGAAAAAATCTGAAGAAGAGTCCTCCAATGATGAGAATGAAGGCATGGCTCTCATCACAAAGAAGTTCAATAAGTTTCTTAGAAATAAGAAACAAGGAGGAAGGAAATTCTTCAAGAAGAAAGGAAACAAGGGAGAGCTAAACAAGTTCAAAGGTGATTCCAGCAGATTCAAATCAGAACACAAGAATGATGAAACAATCTGCCACAAATGCAAAAAACCTGGACATGTCAAAGCTGAATGCCCTCAGCTTAAGAAGCAATTCAAGAAGGGCTTCAAGAAAGCTATGACAGCTGCTTGGGGTGAAAGCGATAACAGCAACTATGAAGATGAAAAGGAAGAAAATGAAATTGCCAATCTATGCCTTATGGCCAAAGAAGATAATTAGATAACACCTGACTCCTTTTCTTTATATGAATTGCAAAGTGCTTTTGAAGATTTACATGATGAATTAAGAAAAATGAGTGCAAAGAACTCTATTTTGAAAAAGTTAGTTATTTCCTCCTCAACTGAAACTGAAACTTTAAAAAATGAAAAATCTGTCTTGCTAAAACAAGTTTCTGTTTTAAAAGGAGAGAATAAAGCTTTGAGTGAAAAGGTTGAGGACCTTACAAAAATTATTTACAAGTTCACACAAGGAAAGAACAACTTGAATAAACCTATTGGCATACAAAAATGTGTTTTTGACAAAGCAGGAATTGGTTATAAGCACAAGAAAAAACAAAAATGCTTAAACAACATTTTTTTCAAAGCATCATGAAATCACTCAAATGCCACCTGTTTTCACTGTTATGAAAATGGACACGTTTTCACACACTACCCATACAAAAAATCTCCTAATGTTTCTGTCAAAAAGACTTGGGTTCCTAAAGGAACACATCCTCAAAGAACTAACATCAAAGGACCCAAGAATGTTTGGGTACCAAATATCAAAACTTGATTCTCCTTGCAGATATGTCTGAAATCCTCATTCAAGGAGGGGTTGTGGTACCTCGATAGGGCTTGCTCACGACACATGGCAAGCGACAAATAGATATTTGCATCTCTCAAGACAAAAGATGGTGGATTTGTGACTTTTGGAGACAATAGCAAAGGAAAAATCATAGAAATTGGCTGCATTGGTAAAATTCTTTCCCCTTCTATTGAAAATATTTTGCTTGTTGATGATTTGAAACATAACCTTCTTAGCATAATCCAACTTTGTAACAAAGGTTACAAAGTTGTGTTTGATCATGCTAAGTGTGTTATTGAAGATTTAACCAATAACAAAGTTATACTTGAAGGTCTTAGGCATGAAAATATTTATACATTTACTCTAAATGATTTTTCTAAGAATGACACTAAGTGCTTAGCCGCCTTGAGTAATAATAGTTGGTTATGGCATAGAAGACTTGGATATACACACATGAACTTAATTTCCAAACTTTTAAAAAAGGAATTGGTGATTGGGTTACCCCAAATCAAATTCGAAAAAGACAAAGTGTGTGATGCATGTCAACAAAGCAAACAAATTAGAAGTTCTTTTCATTCTAAAAATGAGATTTCAACTTCTAAGCCATTACAACTATTACACATGAACTTATTTTGTCCAACAAGGACTTTAAGCCTTGCAGGCAACAAGGACTTTAAGCCTTGCAGGCAAGAGATACGCCTTTGTTATTGTAGATGACTTCATTAGATACACTTGGATGCTATTCTTAGCTCATAAGGATGAAACCTTTGCCTCTTTTACAAAACTGTCTCAGGGAGTTCAAAATTAAAAAAAAATTTTCAAATTACAAGTATCCGAAGTGATCATGGTAGAGAATTTGAAAACAAAGATTTTAAAAAGTTTTGTGATGAAAATGGTATTAACCATAATTTATCTGCTCCTAAAACCCCTCAACAAAATGGAGTTGTTGAGATGAAGAATAGGACATTGGAAGAAATGGCTAGGACCATACTCTGTGAAAACAATCTATCAAGATTCTTTTGGGCCGAGGCTATCAATACCGCTTGTTATATCTTAAATAGAGCTATGATTAGAGCTTCTCTCAAGAAAATTCTATATGAGCTATGGAATGAAAAAAAACCTAACATCAGTTATTTTTACACTTTTGAGTGCAAATGTTTTGTTTTAAACAACAACAAAGAACTTTTGGGTAAGTTTGATGCAAAATCTGATAAAAGTATTTTTTTAGGATATTCTATATCTAGCAAAGCGTATAGAGTTTTCAATAAAAGTACCCTAGTTGTTGAAGAATCTATATATGCTATTTTTTATGAAGCTAAGCTTGGTTCTTCAAATGATTTCTGTGAAGATAACCTTGTAGACATAGAAAAAGGTATGGAAGATATCTTTATCATGGAAAAAAAAGAGCCAAATCAAGAGGAAGCTTCAAATCCACAACAAAATGCACTCCAATAGACAGCAAAATCTAAAAATTCAAAAAATTCAGATTTACCTAAAGAGTAGAGGTATGCTCATGGTCACCCAAAAGATCTAATCATTGGTGATCTATCTCAAGGTATCAAAACTCGCTCTTCTCTACATAATATTTGTGGTAATTTAGCA
>JAUMHN010408441.1:0-14765 GCA_032360265.1 Heliamphora ciliata
ACTTAAGTATGGCTACCGGCGAAAAGGTTTCCTCATAGTCGATCCCTTCTTTCTGAGTGAACCCTTTAGCAACAAGTCTAACTTTGAAGGTTTTAACCTTCCCGTCTACTCCTCTCTTTCTCTTGTAGATCCACTTGTATCCAATGGGTTTTATCCCTTCGGGTGGTTCTACAAGTTTCCAGACCCGATTGGAATACATAGATTCCATCTGTGAATTTATAGCCCTTTGTCAAAGATCTGTATCTTTATCTTGTAGTGTTTCAATGTAGTTACAGGGCTCGGTGTCCAGTTCTTCTGGGATCCTGTCAAAAGACTCTCCCAAGAATATATACCGGTGAGGTTGATGAACAACCCGCCTACTATGACGAGACACTACCTGTGTCTGTATACTAGCAGTAACACGCTGTGAAAAATCTAAACCCTATGCATCAGCAACCTGTTCTTGATTTGCACTTGTCCCAATAATCCTCCCACTACGACGAGGTAATAGAATATCAGTGACTTGTGGCTCCTCTTCCGTTCTACTAGTATTTTCTCTCAGTTCTTCCAGAACAATCTTGCTATTGGGCCTATGATCCATAATATAATCCTCTTCCAAGAATTGGGCATTGGTGCTAATAATGACCTTCTGATTCTTAGGATTATAAAATAAACCACCCTTCATTCCCCTGGGATATCCCACAAAGAAACAGACTTCCGTCCTCGGTTCCAACTTATCCGCGTTCCCTTTCAGCACATGTGCTGGACACTCCCAAATTCGAATGTGTTTTAGACTAGGCTTACTCCCAGTCCACAATTCTGTGGGAGTAGAAGGTACTGACTTAGAAGGTACCAAGTTCAGAATATAAGCCGCTGTCTCTAAAGTGAGTCTCCAAAATGAATCTGATAAACTTGAATAACTCATCATTGACCTTACCATCTCCATAAGAGTCATATTCCTTCTTTCTGCTACACCATTCTGCTGTGGAGTGCTAGGTGCAGTTAACTGGGATGTAATCTCCTCTGATGATAGGTAATCTTTAAACTCTCTAAAGAGGTATTTTCCACCACGGTCGGATCGTTGTAATTTGATATTTTTACCCAGACGCTTCTCCGCCTCCGCCTTGAATTCTTTGAATTTCTCAAAGCATTTAGACTTATGGTGCATCAAGTAAATGTATCCATTCATTAAGTAGTCATCAATGAAACTAACGAAGTACTTAAAATCACCTCTAGCCCAGATTTTCATATGACCACACACATCAAAATTAACCAGCTCCAACGGTTCTTTAGCTCCATAGCCTTTGGCCGAAAAGGGCCTCCTGGTTATTTTACCATCTAAACAATATTCACAGACTGAAAGTGCCTCCACTTTCAATGAACTCAAAGGTCTATCTGCTACCAGCCTGTTTATCATTTTTAGATTAACATGACTCAAGCATAAGTGCCAAAAAAATGTTTAGTTCATTAAAGAATAAAACTTTCTCTTATATGATAATATAGATGTATTATTCGTTTCAATCAGTTACAGTATATGAGAGATTGAAGTAATAATATAAAAATCATTCACCAATGTACCATAACAGATAACCCGTTTATTATCCTTAATAACCACAGAGTTATTAAAATAAACAAAATATCCGTCTTTAGCCAATCTAGAAACAGAAACTAAGTTCCTTCTAATGAAAGGTACATAAAGATAATCTTTTAATATTAAAACCCGATCTCTATCAAAACTGAGAGTGGCATCTCCTACTGCAACTATTGTTACCTTTGTATTATTACTCATATGCAGGTAAATCTCCCCATCACTAAGTTGACGGGTTTCTTGGAACCCCTGCAATGAATTGCAGGTATGATTAGTGGCTCCCGTATCTACACACTAGGTACCGGTAGATAACATCGCTAAACATGTTTCCACAACCAGTTAACAGAAATTACCGTGTTTGTTCTGCCTTTTGAAAAATACTGGACATAGCTTTTTCCAGTGCCGGGTCTGGTTGCAGTGAAAACATCTTCCTTTCAGCTTTTTCATACCAGTCCGTAGCCCACTAACTGTAAGGACCCGCTTTTTAGATATAATAATAGCAACGGTAATATAGCCAATGAGAGTCGCCAACGATCTCCCACATCCAATTAACGCCAAAACAATAAACAAATAAAGGAAATAAAATAAAATAAAATAAAATAATAATAATAATAATAATAATAATAATAATAATGGTGGTAGTAGTAGTAGTAGTAGTAGTAGTAGGAGGAGGAGGAGGAGGAGGTATGGATAGACTAATAGCTAAAAATAAATAAATAAATAAATAAATAAATAAATTTAATGTTATCATTATAGATAAAATAATATTAAGGCAATATACAAACACTCTTATCCTCCAACAAAAGTTTTAGTGTGTTATATATATATATATATAAACACATATCATAATGTTATTTATTTATTTTTTTGCTTTTGATTATTTTATTGGTGTTTTGTAGAGATTCTCCTATATAAACACATATCATAATGTTATTTATTTTTTTTTTTTTTGCTTTTGATTATTTTATTGGTGTTTTGTAGAGATTCTCCTATATATATATATATATATATACTAAAACTTTTGTTGGAGGATAAGAGTGTTTGTAGCTTGGCTTAATATTATTTTATCTATAATTATAACATTAAATTTATTTTTCTTTTATTTATTTATTTATTATTTTTAGCTATTAGTTTATCCATACCTACTACTACTACTACTACTACTACTACTACTATTATTATTATTATTATTATTATTATTTTATTTTATTTTATTTTATTTTATTTTCTTTATTTATTTATTTTTTTTAGCTATTAGTTTATCCATACCTACTACTACTACTACTACTACTACTATTATTATTATTATTATTATTATTATTATTATTATTATTATTTTCTTTTCTTTTCTTTTCTTTTATTTTCTTTATTTATTTTTTTTTTTTTTGGTGTTAATTGGATAACTCTCGGGGTGGAAGATCGTTGGCGACTCTCGTTGGCTATATTACCGTTGCTATTATTATATCTAAAAAGCGGGTCCTTACAATCTACCCCCCTTAAAATAAATTTCGTCCCCGAAATTTTGTATCGTACCTTCGTTTGTAAACAACTGTGGGTAGTTGACTCGCATGACGTCTTCGCGTTCCCAAGTTGATTATTCGATTCCTTGATGTCTCCATAACAAGCGTACTAGCGAAATAGTCTTTCTTCTAAGCACTTTGTCGCAACGGTCAAGGATCTTCACTGGTCTTTCTTCGAAAGTCGCGTCTTTGTCGATTTGGAGCTCCTCCCAGTTGAGGGTGTGGATCGGATCAGGTTTGTACTTCCGCGGTTTTGAGACGTGGAATATATTGTGAACATCTGCAAGCTGAGGCGACAAGGCTAAGCGATAGGCGACTGGTCCCACTCTGGCTAGGATTTCGAACTTGCCAATATACCTAGGTGATACCTTTCCTTTCTTTATGAATCGAATCACTCCTCGTCGCGGCTGGATTTTGAGAAACACGTGGTCTCCTACGTTGAATTCCAGAGGTCTCCATCGTTGGTTGGCGTAGCTTTTCTGTCGACTCTGGGCGGTGGAAAGATGTTGTCGAACCAATTTGATCTTCTCGGTGGTCTCAAGAACGATGTCTGGTCCTAGCAAACTTGTTTCTCTGGTCTCTGTCCAACACAAGGACGACCTGCACGGTCGGCCGTAGAGCGCTTCGTATGGTGGCATACCAATACTGTCTTGGTAGCTATTATTGTAAGCGAACTCAACAAGCGGTAGGTGCTTCTCCCAACTTCCTTTGAAATCCATGACGCAAGCTCTCAGCATGTCTTCTAACCGTCTGAATGGTGTGTTCAGATTGTCCATCGGTCTGAGGGTGAAAGGCTGTGCTGACGCCAAGCTCCGTTCCCAAAGCTGTTTGTAAACTACGCCAAATTCGTGATGTAAAACGATAGAAATTGGAATCCCGTGCAAGCGGACTATCTCTCGAATGTTCTTCTGGCTTAAGGTTTCTAAGGTGTCGGAGGGTCCAACTGGCAAGAAGTGTGCGGTCTTGGTTAGGTGATCCACAATAACATAGATCCCGTCATGTGCCTGAGGTGATCTTGGTAACTTGGTGACGAAGTCCATCGTAATGTGCTCCCATTTCCATTTTGGTATCTCCAACGGCTATAGGGTTCCTCCCGGCTTCTGATGCTCGGCTTTGATTTGCTGACATGTGAGGCATCTGGCGACGTAGTCTGCGACATCTTTCTTCATACCGCTCCACCAATACTCCCTCTTTAGGTCCTGGTACATCTTAGTTCCTTCGGGGTACACTGCGAAGGGCGATCGATGAAACTCCTTCAGGATGTTTTCTCGTATCTCGTTGATGTTGGGAACAAAGAGCCGACCTTGAAACGTTAGGTACCCCTGCTTATCCACTATCCATCCAGGCTTTGACTCCTCTGTTATTAGGTGCTGCCGGATATACTCTGCTTCTTGGTCGTGCTTCTGTGCATCTAGAACTTGTTGACATAGGTTGGATGTCACCACTGTCAATACAAAATAAGATCCCTCCTTTGGCTCGGTCGGTTGCAAGCGAAAATTTCCAAGTGTTTCCATCATCTTCCATTCTTAGGCGGCGATACAGGCCAACTGGGGTCTCGTCTTTCTGCTCAACGCATCAGCTACTACGTTGGACTTCCCAGGGTGGTAAGCCAAGGTTAAGTCGTAATCCTCAAGGTACTCAATCCAACGGTGCTGCCTCATGTTCAGATCCTTTTGAGAGAACAGGTACTTCAAGCTCTTGTGGTCTGTGAATAGTTCAAACTTCTCTCTGTACAGATAATGTCTCCAAGACTTTAGTGCAAAAACGACGGCTGCCAATTCCAGATCGTGAGTAGGGTAGTTCTGTTCATGCGATTTTAGCTGTCTCGATCCGTACACAACTCTGCTATTTTGCATCAATACACATCCCAAGCCTTCCTTTAACGCGTCATAGTAGACGGCGTATCCGATGTCGCGCTCCAGTATGACCAAGATAGGGGAACTCGTCAACCTGTTCTTAAGCTCCTTAAAGGATGATTCGTACTTCTCATCCCATTCGAACTTCACTCCTTTCTGCGTTAATCGAGTTAAGGGCTTTGCCAGCTTTGAAAAATCTTGGATAAATCGTCGATAGTAACCAGCGAGGCCAAGGAAACTGTAGATCTCGAATACATTTCTCGGCTGCCTCCATTCCATAACTGCCTCAACCTTGGTTGGATCTACTGCTATCCCCTCTTCAGATACGACGTGTCCCAAAAACTTTACTTGATTCAACCTGAACTCACACTTGCTGGCCTTGGCGTAGAGTTGTGCTTCCCTCAAGGTCTGTAGGGTCGTTCTCAAATGTTGTTCATGCTCTTCTTCAGATTGGGAGTAAACCAAGATGTCGTTAATAAACACCACCACAAACTGGTCGAGGTACGGTTGGAAGAGTCGGTTTATTAGGCTCATGAACACTCCAGGGGCATTCGTGAGGCCAAAAGGCATAACTTCGAACTCGTAGTGGCCATGTCGGGTCCTGAAAGCGGTCTTCGGTATATCTTCTTCCTTCACTCGCAACTGATGGTATCCGGATCTAAGGTTGATCTTCGAAAAGTGTGTCGAGCCTCGGAGCTAGTCAAAAAGGTCGTCGATACGTGGCAAAGGATATCGGTTCTTAATCGTTACTCGATTCAACTGCCTGTAATTGATGCATAATCAGAGGGTTCCATCTTTCTTCTTAGCAAAGAACGCTGGTGCTCCCCAGGGTGAGGTGTTGGGGCGAATGAATCCCTTGCAGAGTAACTCCTTCAACTGTTCTTTCAATTCTCTAAGTTCTGCGGGTGCCATGCGGTGTGGGGCGATAGAGATGGGGGCAGTTTCGGGCTGAAGCTCGATAGAGAAATCGATCTCCCGTCGTGGTGGCAAACCTGGGATTTCTTCAGGGAAGACATCTTTGTACTCGTAGACTATCCATGGCAGCTCTACCTCAGGCTGAAGGTCGGTGCTAGCTAGCAAGCAAGCTACTATGCTGGGGATATCGGGGTATCAGGTTTGGCGTGTGATCATCAGTTGGGAATCTTGTCGTTCACCCTGAATCCTTACATGGTTTCCGTCTTCAGTGCAAGCCTCGATCCTCTTCTAGTAGCAGTCAATTATGGCCTGATGGGAAGATAACCAGTCCATGCCCAAGATGGCGTTGTAATCAACTAGGTCCATAACCCGTAGGTCACAAGACAAGCTGTTGTCGGCTATGCGTAGTGTGCACGATCTACAGATGTGATCTACCCTCACCTGACTTTCGACTGGCGTGGCCACACATAGAGCTTGAGACAAAGGTTTGATTCTAGGTGTAGGGATCTCATGCATGCAGCAAATATGAACGAATGTGATGCGCCGAAATCGAATAAAACCTTCACCAAGGTGTTGAAGAGTGCAAACATACCTTAGATTACTTGATAGTCTTCCTCCTCTTCTTGTCCCTGAATCGCGAAGACTCGTCCTTCGTTGTTGTTGCGGTTCCCATTCCTTCCCGGTTACTGCGGTTGTTGAGATCCTCGGGGGCCTTGATTGATAACTCTTGCTGGCCTCCCTCTCTGCGGCTGCTGGTGCCCTACTTGTTGGGGCTGCTGATTATGCAAGCGTTGCCCTCCTTGCTGCTGCTGCTGGTATTGCTGATGCGGCTGTGGCCAATACTGTTGTTGAGGTTGCTGCTGAACTCGATTTTTCCAGAATCCTTGGTTATTTCTTCTCTGTTCCTGAGGGCACTCTGACTTCCTGTGTCCTTCTCATCCACATCCATAACAAACATAACCTCCTCCTTATCGCTTCCCGTTACCTCTACCGGTCGGCTGGTTTCTCTAATAAGGTCCCGCATTCGGGTGACTGCGGTTGGGCGGTTGACGCACTGGTCCACCCCTTGAGGTTCCTGCACGATCTTGAAAAATCTTCTGGGAATTAGAAAGCTCTCGCTCTAAAAGTAGAGCGGTATCCACGACCTCTGCATATGTGGGTAGGCGCATGTCGATCAAACATCCTCGGATGGCGGGTTCCAAACCCCACTCAAAGCGTCGGGCTCGGGACAGCTCGATGGGAGCGATGGCAATGGCAGTGGCATAACGTCCTAGCTCTTCGAATCTAGAAGCATATTCAGCGACGATCATCTTACCTTGCTTCAGCTCCAAAAATTATTGAATCATGTCCTGCTTCAGGATATCTGGGAAATACTTCTGGAGAAAATGCTCTTCGAACTGTGCCATGGTGTTGACTTTCCTGATGTTTCTGATGGAGTTCCACCAGTGATCTGCCTCTTCCTCAAGCTGATACGTAGCTAGGGCCACCCGATCGATCTCTCTGCGTACATCCATTGTATCTATCACCTTTTTGATTTGTCGAAGCCATCCTTCTGCCTTTTGAGGGTTAGCTCCCCCGGAGAAAGTCGGTGGTCGGAGCTTGCAGAATTCTGAGAACATGGCTATACGTCTTGGGACAGCTGAGGGATGAGGTGCAGGTTCAGGGTCCTGTGCAGATGCTGGCTGGCGAATGGTGTCTACGAGCTCACATAGAATGTCGCAGATGTCGTCATTTCTGCTTCGTCTAGGTGGCTCGGGTTCGGGCACCTGCTCTAAACGTGGGCGTCCTCTACCTCGGTTCATCTTGTTTAAAAGAAACCAAGGGTTAGTCTCATCATTTAACTTAAGGATTTTTTTTTTAATAATTGAGCTTTATATGGTTTTATTATTAGTGTTGCTATTAGTTTGATGTTTTGATATTTATAGAAAAATGACAGTAGAAATAGCATGTATAAAAGAAGAATGTATGAGACATGAAAGAAACAGAACATAGCAGCACTATTCATTCATAAGAAGAAGAAATAGTACATAAAGTCATACAAATAAGCGGGGACATAGCAGAACATAAACTGTTCAGGGGAAAGCCCTGTCCCTAGTGTCTACCCCAAACCCGAAGAGATGCCTAATGAGTATCCTCGCTAGGGTCCTCCTCATCCGATGTGTCGTCGCCGGTGCCGGCTGGAGGAGCTGGAGGTATCAGGGCATATCGAGGTGAAACTAGAGAGTACTCTCGAGGGTAGGTGGGGGATCGAGGGATGTAGATAGGAGAGGAACGGCCAGTGGTGCCAAGGGAGCCCTCGGGTGAGGATGGCGAGTAGTCTGGTGAAGCTGGTGGTGAAGCTAGTGGTGGCAGCACTCGGGTGTATCTAACTGGGCTACGAGGCCGAGGTGGTGGTCGCACTGTTGAGCTGGAGGAGTCAACCTCCTCATCCAATGGTGTGGGCGGAGGTTGATAGGGCCATAGACTACAGGATCGGCCGCCATTACTCGAAGCCGCTCCAAAGTGCGCTCGTGATGGATCATCTGGTGGGCACGTCGGGCTTGCCGTAGGGTGTTATCGACTCTCCTCCTCAACATGGCTTTGTACTCGCGTCCCGTCATCCACGGGTACTCCTCGTTCACTTTTCAGATGTGCCGAATAGCATCGTGCTCAGCCTTCCACCGGATGTTACCCTCCATCTGGGTGGGGTCGGTAGGAACAATGCGGTTCGCCTGGAAGCAAAAGGGTCCCCATGAGTCGAAGCTGACGTACGAATCTGATGACGATGAGGCCGAGGATGGGGCAGATCTACCAAGAAAAGAGGGTGCCATCCTACAATGAAACAAGAGAACGGTGTCAGTTTTTAGCAAACTGTTAGTTCAAAGTTTCATGTCTATAGCATAATAATAAGGGGTCTAGCCAAGTCTAAAAGTTCTAGTCTCAGAGTCTAAGCCTAGGTCAACGGTCACGTGGATAAGGGTTGAATCTAAGCTCTGATACCAAACTGTGACGTCTTGAAACTCGAAGACATCTATAGCGACAAATAGCTAATAATGGTGCAGAAAAATAATAAGCGATTAATACCCATAAATGTAGAAAAGTAGAAGTAACATAAAATTAAGGTTACAGACCCAACATAAAGTGTATTTAGCATAAAACATTTAAAGAAGGCAACACTAAGTCTGATCAGCTCAAAAAGCATCAGATGCAACAGAGTGGTAGAGTTTCGGCTCATGAGAGCCACGATTCCACCTCCTCTGGCACCAGGTAATCGGCGGGAACTTCTGCGTCCTCAAAACCTGGCATAAAATGCCGTGAGCTATAGTCCAGAAGGAATAACATAATTATATAAAAATTTCTCCAAGTATAGGTCAACACATAGCAGGTAAGAGGATAGAGTAAACATGACAGTGAGCAGTGATGAGAGTGATGCAACCAATTTAAAGTTTCTAATCCAATTTAAACTTAAGTTCTTCTAGGTTCTCCTTGCCTGGGAAAAACTATCCTAAACCCCATGATCCCAATCACACTGACCAAGTCTACCAACTGACAGAGAGCGTTCCTTCAGCCGTGGGATGACTACGTAGTAAACTAAGTGTCTAGCTGGGTCATCACTGACGGCAAGGTGCCAACGACGGTCTGGCCCTCGAACCTTGGGTCAAGGTCCAACGCAAGATCGCGAAATCTAACTCCGATAATTACGCCACCCGAACTGCCTTCACCAAAATACAAATATTACAACAATGTGCATTTAGCACTTGGGGCAAAAACCTCCCAAAACAAATCGAGGCATATAGCCAATATCACAATATTTTCAAGTATCTAAATTTTCAAAAAATTCAATTCCATCAACCACAGTACCAACCCTAAGGTTTAATTTTTATTATTTTCTTAAAATAAAACAGTGAACCCCGTAAAACCCACCCATGATGACGTGGCATGATATTTATGCTAAAGTTATGATTTTTCAACTTACATGAAAATTCATGCATTGGTGTGATTAATTAGCATGTAAGATAAAAAGTGCACTAATTAAGCTAAAATCACCTCAATTTAAACTAAACATAATGTACATAGATCAATGATTTAACCAAATTTGCATGTAAGTAATTTTAACCACTAAAATCATGTAAGTACATCGAGACAATATTACACATTCTAATTATTTAATTATGCATATCACAACATAGAAAATCCAAAATAATAGCATTAACATTTAATCACATTTAGCCACAATTAGGATTTCAGGTTTAGCCACTGTTTTAGAGTTTTTAAAATACTTAGACTTGGAACTAAAATCTGATATTTGGTAGTCACCCTATTTGGGATGTTCTGAACACTTTATATGTTTTACACTTTTTAAAAGTTTGCCTTTAAGGCCTTGGTTTTAACAAAACAAACTTCTATGACAATGCAGAGAAAAGTTTCCAAAACAGTGGCGTGAAAACTTAGTGACTTCAAAAATAGAAATGAGAACTTAGACTTAAAATTTCATTTTTCAAATTTTAACAGTTTAGATCTATGAGTTTAAAAGCTTTGGAACTTGACCTTGTATTTTTTTTATTTTTCTTGAATTTATTATGATTATTCTACCAAACAGTGTCCAGATTTAACATACTTTGGGAGAATCGTTGTTATTTTCTCTACACACATGCAAACAGATTGATTTTAGTGGGGTTAGAAAGATAAAACATTTATCTATCCAACCACATAAAAATCACACCCAAAGCTTGTTTCTACAGTAAATGGAGTAGATTCAAATTGGTCTGTCCAGACAGCCATTTTGACCCAATTTACTTCTCTATTTTTAAAAAAATAAGGAAAAAGCTTTGGATATCAAGAAAATTCGTGCATGCAAATAATATATATATGAAATTACAGTAAAAATTTCAGAAACTTTTGATGAGTTTAGATTACTCAAAAAAAATAGTAAAAATTGGATTTTTGGTAAAAATCCTCTCTGGATAGATTTGAGTATGAAGAAAAATAGTACTTTTTGAGCTCCTAGGCCCGTGGCCCTTGCATACATGGCTATATCCCTCATATATATGACTTATATATGAGATATATGCCATTTGAATGGATAAAAAACAAACAAAAATGGTAGATAATTGAGGAGAAAGAATAAAAATAGAAAATAGGTTCAAAATCAAATCTCATAGTGTTGAGCATGGATTTTAAACCTAGAGGTGTTTAGGAGCTAAGAGGGACTTAGTATGTGAAAAATAAATGTATAAGAATATTATTCCTACCTTGTATAGCCTTGTTAGGGGATGAATGTTAATGCACCTTGAGTTAGAACACCAAGAACACTATGAATATATGAAGAACATACTTGTTCTCCTCGCTCTCTCTCTCTAGGACTTCACTAGACAGCACTTAACAATTTTCTTTTTTGAAAACCAAATATGGTTTGTAAGAGTGCTTGCCGTACAAAGTGGAGTGGTGTGTGAATTTTTATAAAATTTTTTCTTAAAAGAAATCTAATCAAGTGTTCTTCCAAAAAGGTAACCAATGCCTGGCTACTTATCACATCAAACTTTTCTCTGCAGTGGTGGAGAGTGGTGGCAATTGGGTGGCGGTGGTGATGGCGGGGAGTGGTGGTGGTAGTAGTGGTGGTGATAGTGGCAGCAACGATAATTGTGACAATAATTGTGGTGGTGAGGAGTGGTAGTTGTAGTGGTGGTGGTGGTGGTGGTGGTGATGGCAACGATAACAGCAGCAACAACGATCTGCTGGTGGCGGTGGTAGCGACGGCGACAACAACGATGGTGGTGATGGTGGGGAGTGGTGGTGCTAGTGGTGGCGGTGGTAGGGGAGTGAATGGTATATTAAGTGTAATTTTGATATGAAAAATATTATATAGAACTTATTAAAACATAATCTTTAGTTGTGACTTATTAAAATACAAGACCACCAAATGGGACCTAGACCAAATTTTTTTTTCTTTTTAACTTTAACCCAAATAGATATATTTTTAAATTTCTCCGATCATAAAAAATTAGAAAAAGAAAAATTGGACTATAAAATAAAATGAAGACATTGACAGTAATAATTTAGGTTTTAGACAGATTATCATGAAAGACAACATGAACACATTTTCAAAGATAATAATAAACCGACAAGGGCATTACTCTAGTGAATGCGTGGCAATTCCAATGAATGAAAATGGTATTTTTGTAGAAACTTCGTACAGAATTGGAAAACTTAAACTATTATAAGTACCAAAATCTCTATGGATCAGTCGAGGTGAGCATAAACCAACCCAAACACCGTGAGATCTTCCAAAATAAAAATCCCATCATTATATTAAGTGAACACAGATAGCGAAATTGAATAGCCTAACAATTCTGACCAATGACGACATGCATAGTATCCATAACTCATCTGATGAAGAAGTCACAGATAAATTTTCCAAGTTCAAGGAGGATGTTTACATAGCTGATAATTAGCCCTGATTGGAATGAAATTTTCCATTAGATGTGTGAACTTTTTAGATGCAATAAGGTCCATTTTTAGCAGATATTATTTCCCAACAACCGAATTGTACGCGTGAAGGATACGCATTGTTATGTCACGGGTATGAACTGTTAAATCTCTTAACGGCGCTAAGCATTTGCAGTGAAAACAAAAGTTTAAGGAGGTTTAGTACAAAAAAATTTAAGTTCAGGGTTTATCACATCAAAGTCCATAACCATAGTGTGGAAAGGTTTAGATGCCAAAGCTAAAGCATGAATGCAAATCAGACTAAGGAGGGCTTTAATGAGAAAGGTCTTGCACAAAGTACTGTTCTACAAATCAAGGTATTACTCAATGTGTCAAGGAATCCATACATGAATGTCAGATTTACATAAATTTTGCTCTCCCCATTCCCGTCTAAAGATCGATACGTACAAGTCGGGGTGGAGGTTTTCACAGCAGTATACATGTACTGATGAAGCTAATCAAGTTAAATCTGAGGTGGTTAGAAATGACTGTCCAAACCTCTATTCATTCTGGTGAATAGATCAAACTTCAAAATTCACAGAAACTAACCGCCTTTGGTATCTGTTGTACTCAACAGCAAGAACCAGCAGAGCATGGAAAAACTGCTGGTAATTCTTGGCCAACCATAACTACTCAAGACGTGCAAAACTTACTTGTGATGGGCAATCGTGCTATGTGTCAGAAATGGGTTTCAACTCAAAGAACCTCGCAACAGCCTGATAGAGATTGTCTTCCTCAAATGGCTTCGACACATAACCGTCCATACCACATTTCAGGCATTTATCATATGTGGCATGAATCACATCTGCGGTCATGGCTAATATTGGCACGTGGCACTGAGACTTTGTTTCGTCGCTGGTGGATTCTCCAACCAAATGCTGCTCATTTGCCTTGCTCTCCATCTCCCGAATAAGACGTGTTGCCTCAAAACTGCAATAAGGGCAAAAAATTGGATTAAAAATCACATTTTTCTACTTTTGTACAAGATTTGCGTCATGGTAGAATTTTGGATTCATGGAGTGATTTGTGGCGAGAATAGAAAAGAGAAAGGGTTTGTGAAGCTGATTTTTTTCTCTCCTCCCTTTGATTTTCTTTCCCCCCACAAAGCTCTCCATCCAAGATCCAAACAGTCTTAGAGTTTGTTCAAATATCCGGATGGGGATCAGTACCTTGCTCTTACCATTTATTGGAAGAAATAAGATGAAGTTGTTAAAGAGAAACTCGAGATATTTCAAATTTGCAGAAATTGGTAAATTTTTCTTCTTTGATGAAATTCTTGATAATCACAACTGACAGGAGCATTCCAATTCTCACGAAATGCAATAACTTCTATCAGCCACCTAGATGACCAGAAGTTACCAGTTCTTCCATCACAATATAGAATTCTGATTAAATTTGTAAAAATAAAAAAATAAAAAAATAAATAATTGAAAGCTACAGCTAGTAGCCCAAGCAGCTTAATTATGCCACTGCCATGACATCGGACAACTACCGACAACAAAAATTGTGAAGGTGCGACAATGGCAAGGTACAACTATCCGCAACAAGAAGTGTCATTGTTACTGCCGATGATTTTACCATTGCAGTGACAGAAACCAAAAACTAGAAACAGATGGATTGTGGATGAACATGCAGATAATTAGTTTGAAACTTTTTGAAAACTTAAGTCCCCTCAAGGTTTCTTTGACCTCCCACTATTCTTAGCATTTTGACCTACATTTTATGGTGGTTGAGTGTCTCTGGGTCTATATCACATTTGGCAAGACTTTAACATAGAATGCCTTGCCTCTTGCCTACATACCACAATTGCCATCCTTCATTCAGAAGCAACCTGGCTCATGGTCTCCAAAACAATATCAATATCTTCTTTTTCATCGATCCTCCTCCTGGACGGAAAAGCACCATCTATTCTGACTACCTTATATCCTATGAATTCTGTTACCAAATCCTTGACTATTTACCTTCAAATGAGAAAAATACTCTGCACTCCCGAGTAAGTGGGGATTAATTTGATCAAACATAGCAACTTCAAGAAAACCTTACCTTTCTTCAACCAACTGAACTGATAACTTTTTGTACTCACGAAAATTAGGTTTGCCAATATATCGAGTGCTGCAAACTTGTATCACAACTCTAGAATTGACATATTACATGACTAATCAGCTTTCCTCACCGATACATTACATCATGTATTCTTTTCCATACAGATTTGATGCCTACTAGGTGGTGTCAATCAAATCAAATTAGCTGTATATTTGACCGTATATTTTTAGTTTCCATTTTAGTTTACATATGATTGCTGTAAATCTGTATATTGCTAATAATCAGCCATGTAATTAGCCGGACGATTGTTATATAATGAGAAGAAATCCTCACTTTGAGGGATCGAATAAAATTGGCATGGTATTAAAGCCAAACCTGTAAACAAAACCCTAGCCGTCG
>JAUMHN010408452.1:0-14764 GCA_032360265.1 Heliamphora ciliata
GCAATTAAATAAAATAAATAATTAATTAATTAAATAACGACAAAATAAATATAAATTAAGTCGTTATAATCCGGTCTATTTGTTTAATCTTTTAATCCGATGGTTTCGAATTAAAAATTAAACGCCTGGGGTTTTGAAACCCGAAACGAGCCGTCAAAGACCCAAAATTTTTCCTCAGCATCTGGACAACCGTCAGAGCCCCGGACCACCGCTGGAATGCCAGAAAAATGCTAAAAAATAAGCTAAAACAGCCTCTTAAGTTGCCAAAAATTCTGCTGTGTAGGCAGCACTGCGCTGCTTTTTTTCAGCCGCTGTTTGACTACCTTGCCACTACTTTTGAACTCCCAAAAAATTATGGTAGGTAGAGCACATCGAGGTCTTGATCTCCAAAAAATATTGCGTCAAAATTCAAAGCCGAAGTACCCCGAAAAAATCCTCAAAGTGCCAAAATTTCTGTAGGGTGCTACTGTGCGCGACAAGTTTTGAAGCACTTTTTGACCCCTTTTCCACCGTTGTCAAACCTCAACCGAACCACCATCGGATAGCCAACGGACAACCTTAATTTCAGCAAAAAAATCGCGTCGAAAAAGATTGTTGAAAACCACAAAAACTAGCCCCGAAGATGGCGCCACTGTTCTGCCGAACAGGCCACTGGCGGAAATGATTGACCGAACAAAAAAGGTGTTATGGAAAGCTAATGGAGTTGAGGAATATATGCTCGATGTAGGGGGACTCTGCCTGTTCCTAGATGTCAAATCGCCGGAGAAGTTCAAAATGCCAGAAATGGAAAAGTTTGATGGCACTGGGGATCCCCGTATCCACCTAAGAATGTATGTTGGCACCCTCTCCCCCATGGGGATCGATGATCAGCTTAAAGCCCAATTGTTCCATCGGTCGCTTTCTGGGGCTGCATAAAGATAGTTTCTCTCTCTAAAAATGGCCAAAACTAGAACATGAAAGGATATATCCATCGCCTTCATCAGCTATTATAGCTACAACGTCCAGCTGGACGTCACTACTCTAGAGCTTGAGACAACCCGGCAAGATAATCGGGAATCTTTTGTTGACTTTCAAACCCGTTGGAGGGGTAAAGTGCAAAGATGACAAATAGGCCCACTAAAAAGGAACAAGTGAGGATTGTGGTTAAGAATTTGCAGTCTCCGTTAAAGCGCTACCTCATCACGCAGCTGCTTTCCACTTTTGAGCAGCTGTTCGACGCTAGAGTACAAATTGAGGACGCTATTCAATCTGGTGATATCGAGAAAATAGAACCCAATCCGAAACCACCAAGAAGGACTTTTCCCGCAACCAATCAAAACCCATCCACAGCAACTAACCTCGTGCCCCGCTCAGGCGAGGTGAACCTTTTGAACCCTTCTTACTCCACCCATCAAACAAGCAACCTTCAGTAGTCGGGAAATGGTCAGCAAACACAACAACAACCGTGAAGAATTTTCACCCCTCTCAACATCTTGTTAACTACTGCTCTAAACCGTCTGGTAGAGAAAAGACTCATCAAGGTACTAGATCCTATGCTAGCACCTGACCCGCTTCCCTCAAGATACAATGTCTCTCAATACTGTGGTTTCGATCAGGGTCATGGTCATTTAACTGATAAATGTATGAGGCTCCGACATGAGATCCAGAATCTCATTGACAACAAAGTGATCCCTCCTCCATTAGTCACCCCGAAACCGAACGTCACAACCAACCCACTGCCAAATCATGCCAGGCAGGCTGGGGTAAATTACATGTCTTTAGGAGAATTGGAGGACCCAAGTCAGCATATCTGCTCAGCACACCTACCCCGCCCACATGTTTCAATAATTGAGAACCAAACAGTATGTTCATTCATGATGATTAGAGGCAATCGAGACAGAATAGAAGAATGAAATGATAATGCCTGGGAATGGTATCGACCGATGATCCAAATCTACCAACAGGAAGAGGAGCGCAACGAGGTAGACGATTGGCCGTTGGATTTTTCAACTCGGACTATGGGTTTGGCCATGTACTCGATGGAATCACCCTTCACCAACTTTTTGACGAAGAAGTGTACGTCGATGAAATGCAGTCCTACTGGCTGGTCAGGATTGTGTTGAAATCTGATGGACCGAATGGACTGATTTTTGGGCCGCTTAGGATCTGCAAATGAACTTTATCGAAGAGGATATCTGGGAGCAGGTTGACAATACATGGGCTATCGAAGATGATCAGGAAATAAGGGAAAGGGCAGCTGTTAGTGACCTAAGTTATTTGTTGGTATTCGAAGGTCCTCTGCACGTAAACGAAGTATGACAAACTGATAGTGTGATGTCGGGGTTATGGGACCCCGACGACGGCGTGGAACACCTAACCAGAAGTGGACGGCACTTTAAGCCATCTCAGTTAGAGAGAGGACAGCCAAGTGGGAAAGGGAAAGAAAGAGCAAGAGGAGGAGGATGATACTGTATTGAGACAGCTAAAAAAGATGCAGACCAACATCAGTATTTGGGGCTTGTTGATGGCGTCGCATAAACATAGACAAGCTATTTTGAAAGTATTGAACAAGGCAAGTGTCCCGATAGATGCAACCCCCGAGCAGCTTATTGGACTTATTCTACCAGTCGCCAAACTGAAAGTCATTTCCTTTTCTGATAAGGATTTACCCGCTGAAGGAAAAAGTCACAACAAGCTGCTTTATATCACCATCGAGTGCCTAGAAAAATGGGTCCCAGTGACCCTCATTGATAATGGGTCCGCCTTGAACGTTTGCCCATTGAGAACAACTATCTGCTTAGGGATGAGGCCAGACCAGTTCACTCCCTGCAATCAAGGAGTGCGAGCCTACAACAACACAAGATGGGATATGCTAGGACTGGTGTCATTTGCCGTTTCAGCAGGACCTCTGGAAACGTAGAGGAGTTTCACGTGCTAGATGTGCCAGCCTCTTTCAATCTACTGCTGGACAGGCCGTGGCTGCATGACCCAAATGTCCAAGCAGTACCATCTACCCATCACCAAAAATTTAAATTAATAAAGAACGGGTCAGTTTTGACCATTCATGGAGAGGACATTATTCGCCCTCAGAAAGGAGGAGAGGGCGCGACTCTGCTAGAAGTTCAACACAGCAAAGATGATGTGTTGCTCAGTGGCTTTTAGTTCAATGAAACACAGGCTGTTCAGACGCTGATGAATGAAGAAGAAAGGTATGTCAACCCACGAGCTTTAATGATGATGAAAAAAATGTCCTTCCTTGGCATGGGATTGGGACGTAAACTGCAGGGAATCCCAAAACCCATTTAGGTACTGCCGACTTCGCACCGTTTTGGTTTGGGGTATGAGCCAACGGAAGAAGATCTGGAAGGGCCTAGAAGGGGACAAAAGGCCAATTATTCTAGGACACTCAATGGGTACTTCGACAAGGAAGAGGAAGATTTCCCGTATTATGGCTTTCTGGAGCCGTGGATTGACGAAGAGACCAATCAAAAGCTTCCTGGGTTAAAGATCTTTTTCAGCCACCAGTTGTCTGACGCAGAGGAGGAAGAAACAATGGAAGAAGAGAAGGAAGAAAAGAAGGTTCAGACAGAAGATTGGACTGACAGACTCGACGGTACCAACCTGGGAATGCTGTTCAACGAGAAGATGACTCAGTTGCGTATAACTGAATCGAACTATTTCATGATGGGCTTTAGCGTACCGATAGATTGCACCAAGCTCATTGTCGACGCGGCCGCAAAGGAAGTAAAGAATCAGTCCATCGAGTTTTCTGATGTGCAGGTCTTCTATCCTGAGTTCAAGTTTGAGTTGGAGTCTGTAATTGAGGGCACGTCTGTTGGTGCTCCTCTTCCTGCGTTTACCATCGAGTTTGTAATTCCCACTGTTCTTAATGAAATGAACGAAGTTTTCGGTTACTCTGCTTTGTTTGATTTATTTCATATGCCTTCCGACGATTTTAAATTCGACGGGGATATCCCCGAAGAAATAAAACTTTTAATAAAAAAAAGAAGAAGAAATGCGTGCCCAATTAATAATTGAAGAAATTTCGTCAATAAATCTGGGTAATGAAAATATCCCACAAAATGTTTAAATTGGTTCTTCTTTATCCTTAATCGAACAAGAGTAATTAATAACTTTATTAAAAGAATTCAAAGATGTATTTGCATGGTCTTACGAAGATATGCCTGGAATTAATCTTGATATTTTCCAGCACCACATCCCCTATACCCTGATGCTAAACCGGTCAAGAAAAAATTGAGACGGATCCGGCTAGAATGAGCTCTGAAGATCAAAGAAGACGTTGCTAAACAGATCAACGCTGAATTTCTGATGGTAACCGAGTATCCAATATGGGTAGCCAACATCGTACCGATTTTAAAGAAGGACAATCGTATCCGAGTCTACGTGGATTTTTGGGACCTCAACAAGGCTAGCCCGAAAGATAATTTTTTGTTGCCGTTCATTAACGTCTTGGTAGACAGTACGGCGGGGCATGCCTTGCTGTCATTCACGGATGGCTTCTCCCGGCACAACCAGATTCTGATGGCAGAGAAAAGACGACATTCACCACGCCTTGGGGCACCTATTGTTACCGTGTTATGCCATTTGGCTTGAAAAATGCCAAGGCAACCTATCAAAGGGCTGCCACTACCTTATTGCATGACATGATACATAAGGAGGTTGAAGTGTATGTGGACGATATGATAGTCAAATCCAAGGATCGGGATGGTCACATCACAGCACTGCAAAAGTTCTTCGAGAGGATTCGAAAGTACAAGATGCGACTCACCCCATAGAAATGTGCCTTCGGAGTTACTGCTAGAAAGATGCTCGGATTTATGATTACTCAATGGGGCATCGAAGTCGACCCTTCAAAGATTAATACAATTTTGGAAATGCCTCCTCCAAAGACTGAACGGGAAGTTAGGGGCTTTTTAGGAAGAATCCAGTTTATCGGTCGATTCATCGCAAAGCTGACAACTACCTATGAGCCGCTCTTCTGCCTATTGAAAAAGGGAGTCAAGTTTAAGTGGGATAAAAATGCCAAGACGCCTTTGATACCGTACGATAGTACCTACAAAATCCACCTGTTCTAGCTCCTCCTGAACCTAACAGGCCACTAATTCTTTACTTGCCAGTGACTGACTCAGCTATGGAATGTATGCTGGCACAAGAAGGAGAAACTGAAATTGAAAAAGTCGTCTACTACCTAAGCAAGAAGATGATTAGGTCAGAAGTACGATACACGCCACTGGAGAAGACATGATGGGCTTTGGTTTAGGTTTCCCAAAAATTAAGGCATTATATGCTGTCTTTCACAGTGAATATCATCTCCCGGATGGATCCGTTGAAGTATCTGTTCGAAAAGCCAGCACTGACAGGAAGGATGGCCCGATGGTTGCTGCTATTATCTGAGTTTGATCTCTAATATGTCACCCAAAAGTCAATCAAAGGCAAAGAAGTGATAGAATTTCTGGCCGACCAACCAGTTGAAGGCGATGAAGATACAGAGTTCAATTTTCCTGATGAACAACTGATGAAAGTCGAAAATGAAAAGTGGACTCTATATTTTGATGGCCCGTCCAATCAATACGACTACGGAATAGGAGTCCTTCTTGTCACTCCCGATGAATCGCACATTCTGCTATCTCTAAAACTCAATTTTGAAGTCACCAACAATCAAGCTGAGTATAAAGTATGTTTAGCTGGATTGGAGGCAACCCTGGAACTAAGGGCAAGGAAGCTGAAAGTCATCGGAGACTCAGTACTAGTAGCTTCACAAGCAAGAGGAGAATGGAAAGTTAGGGACTTAACCTTGATGCTCTATCATCAAGAACTGAAAAAGTTGATACCATGCTTTGAATCGGTAATTTTCACTCATGTACCAAGATTGCAAAACAAGTTCGCCGATGCACTGGCTATCTTAGCATCCATGATTGACATACCACCCGGAGTTCGGATGAGACCTTTGATAATTGAGCAAAAGACGAAGCCGGCATATGAGATGGCAGCCGCAATTTGAATAAAGCACTGACGGTACGTTGATATTTAGAACTTCGAAGAGAATGGAGAATACCCAAAGTTTTTCCACAAAAAGGACAAAATGGAAATACGATAACTATCCGCGCAGTTCATCATTTGCAGTGGTAGACTGTACAAACGAGGACATTTTGGGGTTAATAAGCTGTGCGTAAACGCAAAAGAAGGTCAGAAACTGATGAAAGAAATACACGCAGGAGTTTGTGGGCCACACATGAGTAGAAATATGTTACCCAAGAAGATCCTACGACAAGGATACTTTTGGATGACAATGGAGACAGATTGTATAGAGTTTGTACGGAGGTGCCATAAGTGCCAGATTTACACAAACCTTATGCACGTTCCCCCATCTCAGCTGTACAACCTGATGTCACCATGGCCATTTTCAGTATGGGGCATCGATGTGATTGGCAGAATAACACCGAAGGCATCCAATGGACACGAGTTTATCTTAGTGGCCATCAACTATTTCACCAAGTGGGTGGAGGCAGCTTCCTACTCGGTATTGAAAGCCTCTCATGTTGCTAAGTTCATCAAGCAAAATATCATTTGCCGGTATGGAGTTCCCCATGAGGTCATCTCAGATAATGGCTCGCATTTCCAATGGGAGGTCCTGGATCTTTTTAAGGAATACCGGATAGGGGCTCATAAGTCCTCGCCATATCGACCACAGACTAATGGGGCAGTCGAGGCAGCAAGCAAGAATATCAAGAAAATTCTACAAAAGACAATCAACTCACACAAAGATTGGCCAGAGCACCTGCCATTTGCATTTTGGGAATACCGAAGGTCGATTAGAACTTCAACCGAAACTACGTCGTACTCTTTAGTGTACGGGATGGAAGTCGTGCTTCCCATCGAGGTGGAAATTCCTTCACTAAGAGTAGTGGCCAAGGCCAATATCTCAGAAGCAGAATGGCAGAGGAACCGGACGGAAGAGTTGCTCTTGTTTGATGAAAGAAGACTGCAAGCCTTGTTTCATGTACAAGGTTACCAAAGGAGGATAGCTCGGGCATTCAATAAGAAGGTCAAGACTTGGGACCTCAGAGAAGGAGATTTGGTTCTCAAAGAAACTAGGCTCCCATCTTCGACCCGAGAGGAAAGTTCAAGCCAAACTGGTCCGGACCGTTTTTGATCAAAACCATCATAGCCGGTGGTGCAGTTATTATTATGGATCTGGATGGCAATGTGTTCTCCACTTCAGTTAATCTCGATCAGCTCAAAAAATACTATCCCTGAGGTAAAAATAAGATAAAAATAAAGGCTCGCTGAGTTAAAAATTGAGAAGGTAACTCAGGCAAAAGTTAGAGCAACCCGCAAGGACAAAAACCCGAAAGGGCGACCTTGGCAAAAATTAGGGCATCACAAAAGGAGAGCATCAATACCCGAGTGAAAACCAAGCCCGAACTACGTTAAGGCCTGATTCCACCTTTTTGGGATACGTAGGCAGCTTCTTTCAAGAAGGCCGGCCACATTCTTTGTTTTTAGCCATCTTTGAATCTGAATAAGACCAATACGAAACTTTTTGAATTCTAGTAATAAAGTCATTAAGATTATGGATAAAATTAAACCATCATAAACATCAAGTGGGAGTTTTGTCATTACTTTGATCAGAGTTGTAAAGTTTTGAATTAAAAGGGAGGGCACACAAGTCCCAAACTCTACAAATAAAAAAGGAAAGCTGTGGAATTTTCAAAACAAAACAGAGATTCTCAAATCCTCCTCCTTTTCGCTGCCTGTTTCCCCTCTTCTCTATCTTTCTTTTTCCTATCTTGTGTCAACTATGCCTTGTATTCAGCAGAAAACTCAGGGCATTGTAGCTCCTGCATCTCCATACGTGAACGGGAAGGCCAAGCATCCTGATACTGTGCTAAAAATGGAGCCCGCGGTGTAGATGAGAACAAATCATCGTGGATGCTGGAAAATATGATCTTACTTGGCCCAAACTGCCGCATGATCCTGTGAGGATAGTAGAAGGTAGTCTGATGCATGCCGGCTAGCAGAAGACTAAGGCAATCCATAGTGGTCAGAGTCGTAGCGGGAATCCGCCACCAAGAGCACTGCCAGGTAATGACTAGGCTAGTCAGAGTAGAAAGATACTGTTGCCAACTGCCTCGGTGTCACATATCTGATAACGCGGGTGGTAAAGGAAAGCAGCGGCATTGTGCCTGTCAGTGGAAGGCTTCTGTACAAGATTTACCTTTTCCATCAGCCAGATCTGTAGCAAGAGTTAAAACAGTAAGAGAGACTTTGCAGTATGACAGAGAACTTGATACAGAGGAAGATATTAAGCTCACCTGGAGAAGTAAGGGGTTGCCAGCAAAGGTGGTGGTTTCACCACAATGAACAGCGTCTAAGCCCAGCAGTGTCTCACCAAAACCAGGGGCACGAAGTCTCTCCCCATCCACATTTGGCCAACAATGTCAACTAGGACACAACTAACCCGCCCATCAGAAGGGACAAGTAGATACTAGGCTAGGAGGCAGAAGCAAAGTGCATAACGGCGCCGCAGCTGAAAATCTAGATCATCGAGGTCACTAGTAGGATGAAACCTCTCAATAAGCCATGGAATGTGAAGATAGTCACCCAAGTTTAGACGAGAAGCCTCCATCTTAGACAGACCGCAGAGTTGCATCGCCTGCTACCGAGCAGAGAAAAAAGGAGTGGGGACAATAATATAATTCTGCGGAGACAGGTCCAACATGGCAGCAAATTCTTCTATAATGGGGCAGAGTTCTTCAAGACCAAACTGAAAGATATGGGACTGCGGATCCCACAGTTGTGCAGCAGCCATCAGTAAAGGTCTGTTAATCTTCATGGCCCTCAGTGAGAAAAGGGAGTTCAAGCCAAATGGGGAAAAATTCAAACGTTCAATGTTGAAAAATTCTTCAATCCATAAAAGAAGAGGAGAAGCCATCTGAGTCGGAGTAACAGTAAATGGGGCATCTAGGACTGTATTTATAAGACTAAGAAGGGCGAGAAATCAGAATTTCGGCAAAAGGCACGATCAATGTGGTGACCGCCATCTTGGAACTGGCGACCTTCAACTCTAAAAAGCATAGTCAGTGACATCATTCCTTTGACAAGGTGACCGCTATGTTGAAACGGGCGACCGCCAAGTATACATTTTGGGAAAGTGAAGATCGCCATGTTAGATTATGGCGACCGCCATGTTTGAACAAGATAGGTATGGGATGATTTACAGTTTGTGTGATCTGTGAGTTGTGACAGCTGTGTTAGATCAAGGCAACCCAAGAGGGGGGTGAATTGGGTCTTTTTTTAAAAATTAACAATTTAAAAATCTTTTTCAAAAACTTTTTAATAATGCAATAAAGCAAGATATGCAAATATATAAGCAATGAAAATATTAAAAGATGAGAGATAGAGAAATAGAACCAGACACCAGGAATTTATAGTGGTTCGGCTTTATCCTAGCCTACATCCACTCTTCAAGATCTCCCTTGAGTATTTTCACTATTCAGAATATTTCACGGGCGTATTTCAAGTCTTTACAAGCTTCAAGTCTTCTCCTGAGCTATCTGAATGTTTACGAACACATTCACAAGCTTATTTCAGCTTCAAAAAGATCCTATGAAAATAAGCTCCTGTTTTTTTCTAATCTCTCTTGAACTCTTCTTTGATGAGTTTCACTCACTCACACAAAGGTTAAAGGGTGACTCACCCTTGATTACAATAAATGAGATGTAATATATGAAGAACACTCACTCTCTTTATAAGATTGATTTACAATAAATGAGAAGGTAAAGAGAAATGATGAACAAGAACAGGAGTTGCAACAATAAATGTGAGTTTGATGATTTCTGAGATTGATTTGAGCAATAGAATAGTAAATGCAAGTCTCCAACCTCTTAAATGCTGAGAAGTAACTTCTTATATAAGTTCTTGTGAGTTCTTGACCGTTGGAGGTAGGTGGGAGCAAAAAATGCCAAAAATCCAACCGTTGAGATCTACCGTATTTTGAATTTCCGTCTTTAGGGTCGACACAAATAGCTTTGGTGTCGACACAAAGTTTCTAAGGCAGGGATCTTTAATTGGCTGGGTCGACACGAATGTTCTGAGGGGTCGACACAAATTCTGCACTTTACCTTACAACGTTCTGGGGTCGACACAAATGAATCTGGTGTCTACTCGTTTGAAACTTCAGCATCCGGAGGAACAACTTTGTGTTGACTCAACTTGTCTCTGGTGTCGACAAGAATTTTTTACAGGATGCCTCGGTTCTTTTGTGTCAACACATTTGATCTTTGGGGTCGACACCAAAATTCTGCAGTCAGCTTCGGTTGTTTTGTGTCGACATAAATCTTCTTGGGGTCGACACTAAAATTTTGCAGGCAGGCTCGGGACTTTTGGGTCGAAACAATTTGTCTTGGGATCGACACCAAAAATCTGCAGGAGGTCTCGGTTGTTTTGTGTCGACACAATTTTCATTTGTGTCGACCTAAACTTTCGAAAACTAAAAATGAGGATCACTCTTGTGTCGACACAAAATATGTTTGGGACGACTCAAAATGAGTCCTGGACACTTCGACACTTTTGTGTTGACACAAAACTAGTTTGTGCTGACACTAACATTTTGGTATCTGAAGATCAACTTGTAAAAATATTTAGGGTGTCAAACCATTTGATCAATGGATGTTGACACTCTTGATAAGCTTCAAGTATACTTTGCCTTAAAACTGTTTGACTTAATTTTCAATTAAGATCAACACAAAGTATTTTAATTAAAAAATGCTCAAGTGTTTGAATCTTTTTGAGATAAAAGTCATTTCTTTTTTGCTAAGGTGTTAACTTTGATTATTCAAAATGTGTTAATACTTTCATCTTGAAAATATAAAATATTATCATTTTAAATCTATTTATTCTTAGAAAATAAATTATAAAAATCATCGAAATCAAATTAAAAAACCCTTGGGCTAATAATCTCTCATTTTTTGATGATTACAACCATATTACCATTTTCTAAAAAACAATTTAAAATATTTTCTAACAAGGGTTCTCCCCTTATCGATATGCCTTAAACAATAAAAGCAACTATAGAGCTAGGCATACATTAGAATGAGAACATACAACTTTTGACATAATTTGCATAAGAAATCAAGAAGCATTCAGAATTTATTCTAGTTTATGCAAAATAGTAAATATGTGCAATGTGATTTTACCAATCACATCCAATTTCATATGTAATTCATTCAGCACACAATCATACCTAGAAGAATAAGATGTAATGAACAAATATAAGAGCAATAATGACTGTATTACCATTCATCCAAAGAAAAATGTTCAAACATCCATGTTTAACAAACATCAACCAATCAACCAACCAAAAAAAAAAGAATGTTAAAACCTTACATCTTCACCTTCATAAGAACTAAAAAGTAAAGTTTGAAACTTTAACTGTCATAAAAATGTGAAACTCCCATTCACTTTTCTACTTCCTCCCCTTCTCTTCGCCCCTTCTATAATTATCAAAAAATTGGGATTACTGATCATCCATGAATTTTTAGAATTCTTTTTGTGCCTTGGCCTTCTCTTTGCTAGCAGAAGCTTGTTCTTTGGCGGCGCGCCATCTCTCATCCTTGGCTTCACCCACTGCAAGGGCCTCCCATCTTGCTGCCAAAGCCAGGTCAGCTTCCCTTTTAAGACGTGCAGCCTTTTCTTCTTTGGTTTCTTTGGGCTTAAACAGCTTAGCCCAAGTTTCCTTGATCCATTGGAGATGTTCTTCCACCTTCTGAGCATTTGCATGGACGGCTGTGACAATGCCTTGATCATATTCCTTACGCACTTGATGTAGAATGGCCTTGCTGCAATTGACAATGGATGCAATATTCTCATCCATGGTTTGTAAAGGGCCCTCCCAACATCAGTGGTGTTTTTAACGTCACATCTGAGGCTCCGATTGGTTTTGTCCAGGTATTTTACTTTCTCAGAGAGGAAAGAGATGGTATGATGCAAATCAAAGAAATCGAGATCAACTTTGGCTTGAAAGAGAGTAATTTTTGAAGACAAAGCATTGATTGAAGATAGAACTTCGGAGTTGTCGACTTGAACAGGAATGGATGATGATGAGGATGCAACAGGGGGAACAGGGGTGCATGTTGTGTGAGGAGGAGTAGAGTAGGATGGACTAGGAGTGTCAAAGGGTCCAATGTGATCAGGTCTGACTGGAGGTGAGTCAAGATCAATGGGGATGAAGGATACATCACTAGGAGGAGGAGGAGGAGTAATTTTGACAGATGCGGGGGTACCTTTGTGAATGGTGGTCCAAGTACCATCCACATATGCAATTTGCATATGTTTCAGGGAAGACTTCCCATAAAAATCATGTTTGGAAAAGGCAATGGCCTTTTCCTCATAGAGGTTGACCTTGAAGTGTCGAAACACTTTGGTCAGGTACATCCCGTGTGGCAGAGAGGAGTTTTTCTTCCCATGGGAGTGAAACATATGGAAAATGAAAAAAAAACCTAGATTAAGGTTTTTCTTCTCCAGAATACACCACATAATGAATATGTGCATATAGGATACATCTCCAAACTTACCCATTTGAGGTAGAAAGATGTGGTTCACCATGTGATGAAGGATTCTCATCTCAGGTTTTAGGGAGTTGGCTTCTAAGGGCTTGAAGGGGTCAATATCATTATTTTCAAAGATATTTTTGACACAATCCTCAAATGAGAAGCTTTCAACCTTAATAGGTTTCTGGATGTGATAGACGCAAATATCGCCAGGGGAATGTCCAGAATCTCATTTAGGGTCGAGGGGGACAAAGTGATTTCTTTACCATTCACCCAAGTGGTGATGGTAGTGCACGGAATCAGGGGAATGTGCATATGAGTATAGAAAGATTTCACAAGTGTGGGATAATGAGGTTCTTGGATTTGGAGAAGCCTTTTCCATCCAAGGCTAGAGAAAAGGTCATTGAACCTCATCCCAATCGAGTCGAAATATTCGAAATCAATGGAACGTCCAGGGCAAATTTTGGGATTCACAAAAAATGAAAAATAAAGTTGATGAGATTTAAGATTTTGAAAAGAAATTACCTCAGAGGAGGCAACGTTTTGAGGACCAGAGGTTGTTCTAGTCGTCGTCGCAGTCGTCGTCGCAGTCGTCGTCTTGGTTGTCTTTTTCCTCTTCGAGGTCCTAGGGCTTGAAGGCGAGCCCTCTTCAGTCCGTTTCAATCCTTTACCCATTGTTCTTGGAGGCATTTTGATGGATTTTGTTTCAGATTTTTGAAGAGAAAGGAGGGTCGATTCAGGGTTTGAGGAAGAGGAGGCGGGAGATGAACGATTTTATAAGAGAGAGAGCAGGAAACGAAATGACGTTTCGTGGACCAACACGTCTTTTATAGACGTAACGATTTGTGTCGACACAAATCTAATTTGGCGTCGACACATTTCGTGTCAAGTGTGGATATCGAAAAGGAGCGATGGTGTCGACACAATTTCAGTTGGTGTCAACACTTTTTGGCCATTTAGATCGACCCAGTTAAGGTTGGTGTCGACACAAATTTACCGAGAGTCAGAAAAAACTACGGTGTCGACACTAAATAGAATGAGGTCGATACTTTTGTTCCCAATGCCACCTCTATATAGTTTGTGCCGATGCTACACACATTTGTGTCGACACATTTTCAACTTGTGTCGACACATTTTCACATTCAAGAAAGAATACCAAGCATATTGAAATGCAATAAAATACATGGTTAGTATGGTAAATAAATCATCAATTTGGAGCACATAACATACCATGTTCTCTTCTAATAAAGCATATTCTTTCTTCATTCAAAGGTTTTGTAAAAATGTCCGCTAATTGATAATCGGTGCTTATAAATTCAAGTTCAATGTTTTATTTTTGCACATGATCTCTTATAAAATGATGTCTAATCTCTGTGCTTTTTTCTTGAGTGTTGTATAGGATTCTTAGATATATTAATTGCACTAGTGTTATTACATTTGATAGGGATATGATTTAGGTGAAAACCATAGTCTTCTAATTGTTGTTTCATCCAAAAAACTTGAACACAACAGCTTCCAGCTGCAATATACTCAGCCTCGGCTATAGACAAGGCTACTGAGTTTTGCTTCTTGCTAAACCAAGATATTAGAGAGTGTCCTAAGAATTGACAAGTACCACTTGTGCTTTTCCTATCTACTTTACATTCGGTAAAATCAGCATCCGAATAGCCAAATAACTCAAAGGCTATTCCTCTAGGATAAAATAATCCTAGGTTTTGTGTTCTTAAGAGGTATCTAAAGATGCGCTTAACATCGGTCACATTTGATTCCTTAGGATTATATTGAAATCTAGCACACATACAAACACTGAACATGATATCCGGTCTACTAGCAGTTAAATATAAGAGGGATCCAATCATACCTCTATAATGCTTTTCATCCACTACTTTACCATCTTCATCCTTATCAAGCTTTGTTGTAGGACACATTGGAGTTCCCATTGGCTTTGCCTTCAGCATATCAAACCTTTTCAATATGTCCCTTGTGTATTTTTCTTGATTGATGTAGATTTCTTCTTGAGATTGTTTGATTTGTAGTCCTAGGAAGTAGTTGAGCTCACCCATCATACTCATTTTGAATTCTCCCTGCATACACTTAGCAAAGTCCTTGCAAAAAGATTCGTTAGTTTCACCAAAAATTATATCATCTACATAAATTTGTACAACTAGCATGTCACTTTCTTGAGACTTGATAAAAAGGGTGGTATCAATTTT
>JAUMHN010408462.1:0-14764 GCA_032360265.1 Heliamphora ciliata
ATTCATAATAACCTTGGGGTGTGAATTAATTTATATAGCCAGTAGTCAGTACTAAATTAATTACCCCAAATGTTCCGTTCAATACACACAAAGTGTACTGGCATAGAGAGTCGGAATAATAGACGACGCTATTATCTGTTCTCCATAACCAAGACTGGCCTACTAAAACTCTGTGCCACAGTCGTACCGATGGTATGCCCATTTTCATCTAAACTGTGAACATAAAATTTATATTCTATAAGAACCTAAAATTTGGTTTTCTGTGTGTAAGCCGTACTCTACACACCAAATTAAATACTATACAGAATATCAAAAATCTATGCATAACAAATAAATGATATACATACATTGCTCATAAAGATTCTCTTAAAATGAAAAATTAATTTTATTAAAAATAAAATTAAATACTAAAAAATAATTTTTAATAAACCAACCATAACAAAAAGGTCAAAAAAGTACAATGCTTGTGGCAATCGCTACCTTAAAGTACACAACCGCCACCTTGTAGTGCACGACCGCCATGTCATAAGTACAAGCTGCCAAATTCAGTACAGACCGTCACTTTCTAACGTGGTTATCACCACTTCGTGAAATAGCGACCACCGTGTCACAAGGTGGTGGGTACACCTTTTTTGCACTCTTTCTGCATTTTCTATATTTTAGGGCCCCTATTTTATTGTAATTATAAATAAAGTGTCAACACTCAGTTTGGTTTGTAATTTGAGAGAATTCATCACGCAGTATGATAAAGACATTTTTAACAGCAATAAATAAAAGGTAAACCATGCAAACAGTGTATATGCAAAAAGGTAAATGGCACAAAGGCCCTAGTATGACAAATGTAGGTGAGACAAGGGCATCTAGGCCCAATAACCAATAAATCTAGGGCATGCATGCCTATAAAACTAATGTATCAGAATGTAGCATAAGTATAAACAAGTAAAAGGGGGAGGAAATCTCTCTCTCAATGCCTCTAGCGGACCTGGCAAGAAGAAGGTTCAGCATCATCAGAACTGACGCCCTCGAATAGGTCATCGCTATCATCACCGCTATCTTAGAAGAGGATACGATGCAGGAATGGCTCCTGGTAGAAGAAACGGACCCTTTGGAGCAAGCTCTAGAAGAAGAGGCACGGGACTTGTTGCCTCGAGCTGGAGCCTGGACTGAAACATAAGGCCCGATCGGAGCTTGCAGCTGTACTATACCAGTGGCTAGTGTCAGCGACTGTTAAACGAACATAAGGATCAGAATATAGAAAAGAGAAAAGAAGTCAAAAGGTTAGAAGATACTCACTATGGATACTGGGGTAAAAGAAATGCCAGCTGCTCATATAATGGCATCGAGCTGGCGGATTAGTGCCCTCTAACCAGTGAATATCAGCAGCAGGTGGTCTAGCCACGCCTTGTTAACTTGTAAAAAAAAAGAGAGAGATAGGCAGTTCAAGTAAACTAAACAAGTAGAGAAAGTAACCAAAAGGAAGGAGGAAGAACGAAGACAAACCTGACTGAGCTCAGTCTTAAACTCTAGCGCTGGCAGAACCGAAACTAGAAGAGGAAATGGGTAGCCGTATACTACGGTCTGAATCTCCCATGAAATCTTATAGCCCTTCATCCCTCTAGCAGCAGCAGTACCAGTGGCACCAGTAGCAACTCCACCAGCATTTGCACTGGCAGTAGCCTCTACTCTTAACTCTGGCTCCTGCATCAACATCAAGAACGGCCGTCGGTGCTCGTCCTCTCCTCTGCCCAACAGGAAGAGCCGACCTGGGGCCCAGTGGCCCTAGTAGATGAGAGTGGGCTCATGCTGTGTAGTCTCCCCCAGGCCCTAGCAGCTCCAAAGTAGGAGTTCCTATCATCTCCAGAAGAATATTGAAATGACTCATCCTGTCCGTCCCGTGCATGTCGGCTGGAGGAGCTGCCAAAATCTAAAAATGGTCAAATATGAGAGACTGTTAAACCACCCGCTCTCCCAAGTATTACTCATAGTAGAAGGGCCCCTCTAGTAAGATCTGTCTCCGGGAGGCATTGAGGCTATGCATTACATCGTCGTTAGCTCGACTCTCCATCCCTTGCCAGACATCCCAACGAACCTATAAAAATTCAGTGGGTAAGAACAGTACAGTAAGTAGTGATCATTAAATAGTGAACAGTACAGTGATCAAAGAATAGTGTTCAGTGAATAGTGTAGCACAATAAGCAGTAATTAGTGCAGAGAACAGTGTATAGTATAGTATGCAGTGATCAGTGAATAGATAAAGTAATAAGCAATGAGTTGAGAGAGCAAGAAGTGGTACCTGGTCAGGTGTCAGTCGATCTAAAGATGTTCAGAACCTCTCCAGGTCCTTCCCTCTGCTATTTCTCCCCTTCAAGCCATGAGCCCACCGAGCAGTACGGGAAATAACCGAAGGATTAGTAATAGAGTTTGCCGAGACATGTAGCCCGAGGAACTCATAAGTTCATAACTATAAAAAGAATGTGTTAGTAGAAGAACAGATAACAGATAATAGATAATAGAAGAAATAAATGAACAATGAGCAGAAACTAAAACATACCTCCATGACCCTTTAGTATCCCCTAATGCTGAGCTCCTAATGGAATCGGGTCAAAGCCCTTATCGAACTATAGAGTGTGGTGAGAGCAGCTCCTCCCTAAGCATATGTAGATATTCGGCCGAGGTGGACGAGAGCGCCAAGATAATGGAGATGTACGGTATTCTCCTTGTTCGAGAACAAAGAGGTACCGAACATATACAAAAAGAAAGCACGAGCGACCCACTCATAATGACGAGGCTCGATACAATGAAAATAGCAGAAGTACTCAAAGAACCAGGTGTACCTGACTTGATCTCTGTCCATTTAGACTGGTACAATACCCAAACGGTAGGTCAAAATGTCACCTGAGCAGGTAATGTCGGGATCAAATGGAATGGGGGCACCTCTAACTCTGATGTCGGTAATCATCGCGAAATCCAGTGGCGTCAGTGTGGCCTCAAAAGTAATAAAGTGAAAGGTGTTGGTGGTGTCCCACCACCTCTTAGCCAAGGCTGTCAACCATACTTGGTCATTGTTAGTCCTACCCAGCAAGAGTACGAAACAAGCAAAGCCGAAAGAATTGATGAAGGCCCGGTTGGAAGCAGAGAGGGCACCGTACCACTCCAACACCTCACTAGAAGTAGAGCTACCAAAATCGCAGACATACTAGCCAACATGAAAGGAAGAAAATGAGCAGAATATATAATCACAGTAGTCAAATCAAGTGGAATGCAAAAAATATAAAAGGAAAAGGAAAGCAATAAGAAAACCCTTAGTTCATATGTGTGTAACAATGTGGAGACCCAGTCTATGCTATTAATTATTAAATACCTTTTGTTCTTTAATAAACTCTATTAATACAAGTACATTGACGGAGATAATTCTAATAATAAAGATTGCACATTGAATGGGGTGGCACGTGTAGATACCCGAAACATTAATTTATGATATTATCTATGATGTTAGAAAACCCCAGGTATGTAAATTTAAAATTTATCGAAGTAAGGAGGAGGTTTAGAGAAGGTGGTTTTTAACAATTATGTGGAAGTTTAAAAAAAATTAAATAAATAAAACAAAAACCAAACGGGACCAACTCTTTCCCCTATTTTCTCCTCTTCTCTGATTTTTTCTTTCCCACTAGAAATCGGTGGAGCAATCTAGAATAATGGAGAGAAAAAAAAAAAATATATATATATATATATATGTATATATAAATATACAACCCAAACAGTTCTGGCCACACGCGTACACCCTCGGTTCTTCTTCTTCTTCTTCATTATCAAGTTTCGAGTGAGAGAGAGAGAGAGAAGTAGAGAGGGAGAGGTCGAGAGAGAGACAGAGAGAACCGAGTGAGAAATGAGCCAGGCGCATTACCAGCCACGCCGCCGTGACGCCTCCTTCGCCCCACCACTGTGCCGTCGGTGCCACCTCTCCTGCCCATCTTGATCGGCGACCACAATCTCTGTCATCCACCACCGTAATCACCGTCCTTCAACCTTCCCGCCGCAATGCCGATACCATCCCTGTTCGCCGGTGCTATAGTGCCGTTAGATTTTGCCCTCGCGCCTCATGCCTCACCGATCGTCCCTTCGATTTTAGCTTCATAGAGTAAGCTTCAAATTTTAAACCCTTGTTCGGTGTTGCTGCACTGAGATGGGAGGCTTTTAAAGACTAGTGAACAATAAGATCAGTAAAATTAAAAGGATAAGCACTATTCATAATAACCTTCGGGTGTGAATTAATTTATATAATCAGTATAAAATTAATAACTCCAAATGTTCCGTTCAATACACACAATGGTATGTCCATTTCCATCTAAATTGTGAACATAAAACTTATATTTTACGAGAACCTAAAATTTAATTTTCTGTGTGCAAACCGTACTCTACACACCAGATTAAATATTATACAGAATATTGGACATCCATGCATAACAAAAAAATAATATGCATACATTGCTCATAAATATTCTCATAAAATGAAAAATTAATTTTATTAAAATAAAGTTAAATACTAAAAATATGATTTTTAGTATACCAACCCTAACAATCTCCTACTTATACTCAAAATCATGCTGCTATACATCTGACTCACATGCCCTCTACATGACTACCAAAAGTCTTAGTCGGTAAACTCTTTGTAAAAGGATCTGCAAGGTTGTCTCCTAATGCAATCTTGGTCACAACAATATCACATCTCTGTACAATTTCTCATTTCAGGTGATACTTACGCTCATTATGCTTGCTTTCTTATGGACCCTTGGCTCATTCGAGTTTGCAACCGCTCTGCTATTGTCACAGTAATGTGTAATAGTCGACTAAATTGAAAGTACCACCTCTAGATCTATCAGGAAGTTCTTGAGCCAAACGGCTTCTTTGGCTGCTTCAGAAGCTGCCGCATACTCAGCCTCCATG
This sequence comes from Heliamphora ciliata, assembly GCA_032360265.1. Lineage (NCBI taxonomy): Eukaryota > Viridiplantae > Streptophyta > Magnoliopsida > Ericales > Sarraceniaceae > Heliamphora > Heliamphora ciliata. Next base: position 4,945 of record JAUMHN010408462.1, read on the forward strand.
ATGGAATCAGCAATGCAGGACTGCTTGATACTCCTCCAACGTATAGCTCCACCTCTTAAGGTAAACACATATCCTGAGGTAGACTTACGAGAATCCAAGTAATACTGAAAATCTAAGTCATTGTGACCCAAAGGTACTAGACTGTTAGGTTGGTAAACCAACATATAATCTTTAGTCCTTTTAAGGTACTTGATTATATAATTTACCGCAGTCCAATGCTCTTGCCCTCGGTTAAATTGATATCTGCTAACCATGACAAAGGCAAAATAGATATCGGGTGTAGTGCAAAGCATAGCATACATGAGGCTTCCTACTGTCGAAGTATAAGGAACCACCTTCATATTCTCTATCTCATTAGGTGTCTTAGGACACTGATCCTTGGATTGAGTGATTCCATGGCTGAAAGGGAGAAACCCTTTCTTGGAATCCTGCATGCTAAAACAAGAAAGGATATCATCGATATACTTTTCTTATGATAAACCCAACATACTTTGTTTCTGATCTCGCACAAGCTTGATCGCAAGGATGTGGCTAGCTTCTCCCAAGTCCTTCATATCGAACTACTCAGATAACTATATTTTAACCGTAGATAATGCCCCCACATCGTTTTCGATGAGTAATATATCGTCTACATAAAGTATTACAAAAATCACCATACTTTCGTCACGCTTCTTGTACACACAGGACTCATTTGGACTTTGATCAAAATCATAAGACTTTATAACTTGATCAAATCGAGTGTTCCAAGACCTCGATGCCTGTTTATGTCCATAAATAGATCTCTTAAGCTTACACAACGTGTGCTCCTGGCCCTTTGCAATGAATCCGTCTGGTTATATTATATAGATACACTCGCTAAGATTTTCGTTAAGGAAAGCTGTCTTGACGCCTATTTGCCAGATTTTGTAATTGAAATGAGTGGCAATGGATAAGAGAATCTGGATAGACTTAAGCATGGCTACCGGCAAAAATGTTTCCTCATAGTCGATCCCTTCTTTCTAAGTGAACCCTTTAGCAACAAGTCTAGCTTTGAAGATTTCAACCTTCCCGTCTCCTCCTCTCTTCTTCTTGTAGATCCAGTTGTATCCAATAGATTTTATCCCTTCGGGTGGTTCTACAAGTTCTTAGATTCTATCTCTAAATTCATAGTCATTTGCCATAGATCTGCATATTTTTCTTTTAGTGCTTCATTGTAGTTATAGGGCTCGGTATCTAGTTCTTCCAAGATCTTATCAAATGAATCTCCCAAGAATATATACCGATCAGGTTGATGAACAACTCCCACTATGACGAGACACTACCAGTGTCTATGTACTACTAGTAACAGGCTGTACAAAATCTGAACCCTGTGCATTAGCACCCTATTCTTGATTTGCACGTCCCGATAATCCTCCCACTACGACGAGTTAATGGAATATCAGTGACTTGTGATTCCTCTTCCATTCAACCGGTATTTCCTCTCAGTTTTTCCAGAACAATTTTATTATTGGGCTTGTGATCCATAATATAATCATCTTCCAAGAATCGGGCATTGGTGCTAACAATGAATTTCTAATCCTTAAGATTACAAAATATACCACCCTTGGTTCACTTGGGATATCCCACAAAAAAACAGACTTTTGTCCTCAGTTCCAATTTTTCCGCGTTCCCTTTCAGCACATGTGCTGAACACCCCCAAATCCAAATGTGTTTCAAACTAGGCTTATGCTCGATCCACAATTCTGTGGGAGTAGAAGGGTACTGAAAATCATGTTTTTAGTATTTAATTTTATTTTAATAAAATTAATTTTTTATTTTATGAGAATCTTTATGAGCAATGTATATATATCATTTCTTTATTATGCATGGATGTCCAATATTCTGTATAGTATTTAATCTGGTGTGTAGAGTAGGCTTATACACAGAAGATAAAATTTTAGATTCTTGAAGAATATAAGTTTTATGTTCACAATGTAGATGAAAATAGACATACCATTGGTATTACTGTGGCATAGAGTTTTAGTAGGCCTATCTTAGTTACGGAAAATAGATAATAGCGTCGTCTATTGTTTCGACTCTCTGTATCAGTACACTTTGTGTGTATTAAACATGACATTTGGCGTAATTAATTTTATACTGACTATATAAATTAATTCACACCTAAACATTATTATGAATAGTGCTTATCCTCTAAATTCTAAAATAATTAGTGATTTGCATATATTTAATATTCGTTGTTTTGATTCATTAGAGGGTGCGATCTTATATGGGTCTATATTCCCGGTCAGTTGGATAGCAGTATTATTTATATGGTAAATATTAATTATTAACGTAATTGACATCCCTAATAATCGGAATTGACGATACCCAGTTAAGGATACTTATAAGTTTTGATCGGGCCAAACCCTGCAGGTGAATTTGATTATTTGGCGGTCAAATAAGTTAAGTGAAAGGGTTTAAGGAATATCAAGATGCCGATTAAATTAAATTGTCAGTAATTAAATTTAATTAGCGGGTATCGAGAATTTAAACGTGGGGAAAAATGGTAAGCCTTTAATAACAGGAGCTCAATGCAAGAAAGTCTAGAGATTATGGGTCAGAGTGCAATTATAGTTCTTTAGTGGTGTGAACTGTAATTCAATATTTCATGAAAATTGCAAAAATTGCTATGTCTTTCCATAATTACAAAAACTGTTAGTAGGTATCTGTGTTCCACTGGAAATCTTACTCATAATTACTCACCAGGTCCCTGCTGTAGTCCTATATATATGCGGGTAGACTGAACCAGTTTGATATCTAATATATCATTGATATATTATATTTTTGTCTCTCAAGACTAAATATATTTGGGTTATGCCAGTACGAGTTTTCAATAATCCGTAACCCACACTACGTTCGAGGATCGCGTAAGGAAATAAAGTAGAAGATCTGATTGGAGCTTTAACTCGGAATTAAATCGTAATTGAAGAATAGATCGATAAAGGTATTCATCTAAATTAACTTTGGTTGCACGGGTTTTATTTTGATCATTCTTCGTCAAAAGTTTTATTTGGAGCCCGTTTCGGCGTTTACCCGTCCAATTATTTTTTTACCGAAAATCGTTTGTAAAAATAATGATCTTGGCAGTATTGTTTCCAAACAGTGATGTAGTTTTCTAAACAGCACAGCAATTTTCCAAACATGTGAAATCCAACAGAAATCAAGCAAATCCAGTTGCAAACAGCAAACTGTTTTCCAAGCCACAAAACAGTGGTTTTTACGTAAACACTGTATCGGGTACAAATTTTTCTCAAAATAGTAAGCGACGCACAAGCAGTTTTCTGTGGCGCAGAAGAAGCAGCGGTTTTCAGGCGCCAACACAGTGATTTGAAATAATCCAGTAACTACTTGTAGTGAAATTCTGCAGCAGCTGAAAGACTTCGAGCTTATCTACAAGTGCAGGAAACTGAAATTATTTAGAGTTTCAATTCGATCATAAAATCGGGATATATTTATTTTGCATTCAATTTATTTTTTATATATTAACTACGTGAATGATAAATATTGATTTTATTTATCTTGTTAATTTAATTAATTCGAATATTCAGTTTTAATTAAAATATTTTATAATGAAAAATAAAATTAAGTTTTTTTAATTAATTAATTAAATAGAAAATTTTTAAATATTTTATTTTTTACAAAATATCACGTTTAAGATGATTTTTTTTAAAATCAGATATTTTAGAAAAATGTAAAAATTAATTTCGATTTTTGAATTAATTAAATTGAAAAAATGTTTAATTGAAATAAATTATTATTTTTCAAAAAATGTAAAACAGAAAATAAAATAAATAAATGTCTTTAATCTCTACGTTAGTTGAAAAACTATAGGAAAAAACTATGCATTAACTTATTAAATTTTATTTGTTACGCATTTAAAACGCGAAAAGATGGTTTGATAAATCAGAATTTTTAGAATTGTGTACACGGAAAGATATTTGATTCTTTCAGATCGTGTGACTTTCAAAATTAATAAAGTTATTTTAATTAAATAGATTTTTGTAACCCTAAAAAATGTTTTAAAAATTTAAGTGGGAGTAAAAATTTATTCATAGATAAATTCTGCGGTCTCCATTACCATTTTGTAGGCGATGCAATTAAACCCTGCATATTGACAGTAAAGCCTTCCTCCCCATCGGACAGATTAATTGCGGTATCGCCACAACAAATCTCCTTTAGGGATAATTCTGGATAATTATTAGTGTGGATCATTTCTCTATCTGAAAGGTTCATTATGAAGCGATTAATTTAGGATTAGGTGATGGTTAATACTTAACTGTATATAATAGTATTCTCTCCATCTGAATCACTACTATTATATACTGGATCGAAACTATATCAGCTATTTAATTTTACTTAGCATGGTCAGTTGCCTAAATAGTAAAATTAAAAGGAATTGGCCTGTCTGGTCTGATGAAGAATAGTAGACGTCCACCCATCGTGGCATGCTATTCTCAGGTAACCAGGCTGCTGGTGAATTAATTTTAAAATGATAGAGGGAACCAACTTAAAATGAGTTCAAAATTTTGCTCATCATAATTAATGATTTTTTAATTAAATGATTCTCAAGATTAAAATAGCTTTCAACCCACACGCTTTAATACTAAAAAAAATAAACTAATGGACTAAATTTTGTTGACTGAAAATGTAACTTGGATATAGTTTGAACTACAAATGATATTCCTTCAATACAAGAAACTAAATTTTGTTGACTGAAAATGTAACTTAGATATAGTTTTAACTACAAATGATATTCCTTCAATACAAGAAAATGTGTTTATTCTGAAAAAAAATCTTCCTCTGAGCCGAAAGGCATGAAGAAGAAAAAAGTTCAGAAACAGGGAGACACGATTTGCAGGGTATTTAGTGGGCCACGAACTTGTGTGAAAAAATCGAAAGACAGATTTTTTCACTACAACCAGACCCGGCACTGGAAAAAATTATGTCAAGTATTTCTCATATGTTTAGCGGTGTTATCTACCAGTACCTGGTGCGTAGATACGGGTGTTGGAGGTAATACTGCTAAGATCATTGTTTTTCAAAAACGATTATCGGTAAAAAATTAACTGGATGAGCAAACGCCGAAACGGGTTCCAAATAAAACTTTTGATGAAGAACGATCAAAATAAAACCCGTGCAATCAAAGTTAATTTAGAAGAATACCTCTTGTAGATCTAATCTTTAAATACGACTTGATTCCGAGTTGAAATTTCTGTCAGATCTTCTATCGTATTCTCTTATGCGATCCTCGAACGTAGTGTGGACTACGATCCTCCGAGAACTCGTACCGGCAGAACCCCGATATATTTTTTAACTCTTGGAAGATAAAAAAAATATATTAAGAATGATATGAAAATCCATCTAAACTGGTTCAGCCTACCCGCATATATATAGGGTTACAGCAGGGACCTGGGGAGTAATTATGAGTAAGACTTCTAGTGGAACACAGATACCTATGGACGGTTTCGGCAATTATGAAAAGTCGCAGCGGTTTCTGTAATTTTCATAAAACACTTAATTACAGTTCATACCACTAAAGAACTGTAATTATACTCTGATCAATAATCTCAAGACCTTCTTGTATTGAGCTCTTGTTATTAAATGTTTACCATTTCTCCCCACGTTAAGATTTTCGATACTCGCAAATTAAATTTAATTACTGACAATTTAATTTAATCGGCGTCTTGATATTTCTTAAGCCCTTCCGCTTAACTTATTTGACCGCCGGATAATTAAATCCACCTGCAGGGTTTGGCCCGGTCAAAATTTATAAGGATCCTTAAGGGGGTATCGTCAATCCCGATCATTCGGAACGTGAATTCTGTCAATAATTAATATTTGTCAAATAAATAATATCGCCATCCAACTCATCGAGAATATAGACCCATATAAGATTGCACCCTCTAATGAATCAAAACAACAAATATTAAATGTATGCAAATTAATAATTATTTTTGGATTAAGAGGATGAGCACTATTCATAATAACCTTGGGATGTGAATTAATTTATATAACCAGTAGTTAGTACTAAATTAATTAACCCAAATATCCCGTTCAATACACACAAAGTGTACTGCCATAGAGAGTCGGAATGATAGACGACGCCATTATCTGTTCCCCGTAACAAAGACAGACATACTAAAACTCTGTGCCACAGTCGTACTGATGGTATATCCATTTCCATCTAAATAGTGAATATAAAACTTATATTCTGTAAGAACCTAAAATCTAGTCTTCTGTGTGTAAGCCGTACTCTACACCAGATTAAATACTATACAGAATATCGGACATTCATGCATAATAAATAAATGATATACATGCATTGCTCATAATGATTCTCATAAAATGAAAAACAAATTTTATTAAAAAAAATTAAATACTAAAAATATGGTTTTCAGTATACCAACCCTAACAATCTCCCACTTATACTCAAAACCATACTGCCATACATCAGACTCCCATGCCCTTTACATGACTATCAAAAGTATTAGCCAGTAAGCTCTGTGTAAAGGATCTACAAGGTTGTCTCCCGATGCAAGCACTATGTCTGACTGAAAATCTGAGTCTGTGTTCCCAAAAGGTACTAGACTATCTATTTGGTAAACTAACATAAAATTCTTAGTCCTTTTCAGGTACTTGATTATATATTCTTTATCGTAGTCCAATACTCCTGCCCTGAATTAGATTGATATCTACTTACCATGCCAACGGCAAAGCCGATGCCGGGTCTCGTGCAAAGCACAGCATACATGAGGCTTCCTACTGTCGAAGCATAAGAAACCGCCTTCAACTTCTCTATCTCATCAAGTGTCCTAGGACACTAATCCTTGGATAGAGTGATTCCACGCCAGAAAGGGAGAAACCCTTTCTTGGAATCCTGCATGCTAAAACAAGCAAGGATATCATCGATATACTTTGCTTGTGATAAGCCCAACATCCTTTGTTTTCGATCTCGCATAAGCTTGATCCCTAGGATGTGACTGACTTCTCCCAAGTCTTTCATATCGAACTGCCCAGATAACCATACTTTAACCGTACATAATGCCCCCACATCGTTTCTAATGAGTAAGATATCATCTACATAAAGTACTAAGAAGATCACCACGCTTCCGTCACGCTTCTTGTACACACAAGACTCATCCGAACTTTGGTAAAAAACATAAGATTTTATAGCTTGATCAAATTGAGTGTTCTAAGACCTCGATGCCTACTAAAGTCTATAAATGGATCTCTTAAGTTTGCACAACATGTGCTCCTGACCCTTTGCAATGAATTCGTCTGACAGTATCATACAGATACACTCGTCAAGACTTCCGTTAGGAAAACCTGTCTTGACATCCATTTGCTAGATTTCGTAATCAAAATGTGCAGCAACGGATAAGAGAATCCGAATAGACTTAAGCATGGCTACCGGCGAAAAGGTTTTCTCATACTCGATCCCTTCTTTCTGAGTCATCTCTTTAGCAACAAGTCTAGCTTTGAAGGTTTCAACCTTCCCGCTTACTCCTCTCTTCCTCTAGTAGATCCACTTGCATCCAATGAGTTTTATCCCTTCAGGTGGTTCTATAAGTTTTCAAACCTGATTGGAATACATAGATTCCATCTCTGAACTCATAACCCTTTGCCAAAGATCAGCATTTTTGTCTATTAGTGCTTCATTGTAGTTACAGGGCTCGGTATCCAGTTCTGCCGAGATCCTGTCAAAAGACTCTCCCAAGAACATATACTGGTCAGGTTGATGAATAACTCTCCCACTACGATGAGGCACTACCTGTGTCTGTGTGCTGGTAGTAACAGGCTGTGCATAATTTGAACCCTGTGCATCAGCACCTTGTTCTTGATTTGCACCTGTCCCGATAATCCTCCCACTACGACGAGATAATGGAATATTAGTGACTTGTGGTTCCTCTTCCATTCTACTGGCATTTTCTCTCAATTCGCCCAGAACAATTTTGCTATTGGGCCCGTGGTCCATAATATAATCCTCTTCCAAGAATCGGGCATTGGTGCTAACAATGACCTTATGATCTTTAGAATTATAAAATAAACCACGTTTCTTTCCCCGGGGATACGCCACAAAGAAATAGACTTCTGTCCTCGGTTCCAACTTACTTGCGTTCCCTTTCAGCACATGTGCTGGACACCCCCAAATTCGAATGTGTTTCAAACTAGGCTTACACTTGGTCCACAATTCTGTGAGAGTAGAAGGTACTGACTTAGAAGGTACCAAGTTCATAATGTAAGCCGCTGTCTCTAAAACGAGTTTTCAAAACGAATCTAATAAATCTAAATAACTCATCATTGACCTTACCATTTCCATAAGAGTCCAATTCCTTTTTTTTGCTCACCATTCTACTGAAGAGTGCCAGGTGCAGTCAACTGGAATGTAATCCCCTCTGATGATAAGTAATCCTTAAAATATCCAAAGAGGTATTCCCCTCTACGATCGGATCGTAGTGATTTGATACTTTTACCTAGACGCTTCTCTACCTCTGTCTTGAATTCTTTAAATTTTTCAAAGTATTCAGACTTATGGTGCATCAAGTAAATGTATTCATATTTTGAGTAGTCATCAATGAAACTAACAAAGTACTCAAAGCAACCTCTAATCCGGATTGTCATAGGACCACACACATCAGAATTAACCAGCTCCAACGGTTCTTTAGCTCTATAGCCTTTAGCCGAAAAAGGCCTCTTGGTCATCTTACTCTCTAAGTAAGATTCACAGACTGGAAGTGCCTCCACTTCCAATGAACTCAAAGGTCTATCTGCTACCAGCCTATTTGTCCTTTTTAGATTAATATGACTCAAGCGTAAGTGCCACAGAAACGTTTGGTTCATTAAAGAAGGAAACTTTTTCTTATATGGCAAATTAGATGTGTTATTAATTTCAATTAGTTACAGTGTAGGAGAGATTGGAGTAATAATATAAAGATTATCCACCAATGTATCAAAACAGATAACCCGTTTATTATCCTTAATAACCACAGAGTTATTAAAATAAATAAAATATCCGTCTTTAGCCAATCCAGAAGCGAAAACTAAGTTCCTTCTAATGGCAAGTACATAAAGACAGTCTCTCAATATTAAAACCCGATCTTACCAAAACTGAGAGTGGCATCTCCTACTGCAACTATTGTTGCCTTTGTATTATTGCCCATATGCCGGTAAATCTCCCTATCACTAAGTTGTTGGGTTTTTTGGAACCCCTGCAATGAATTGCAGACATGATTAGTGGCTCCCGTATCTACACACTAGGTACCGGTAGATAACACCGCTAAACATGTTTTCACAACTAGTGAAAAAAAATTACCGTGTTTGTTCTGCCTTCTGAGAAATACTTGACATAGCTTTTTCTAGTGTCGGGTTTGGTTACAGTGAAAACATCTGCCTTTCAGCTTTTTCACACCAGTCCGTGGCCCACTAACTACCCTGGAAGTGATCCACACTAACACCAGTCCGTGGCCCACTAACTACCCTGAAAGGCAGTGAAAACATCTGCCTTTCGGGTTTGGAGAGAATACTATTATATACAGCTAAGTGTTAACCATCACCTAATCCCAAATTAATCGCTTCGCAATGAATCCTTCAGTTGGAAAAGTGATCTACACTAACAATTATCCAAAATTATCACTAAAGGAGGTTTGTACTGGCGATACTGCAATTAATCTGTCCGTTGGGGAGGAAGGCCTTACTGCCGACACGTAGGGTTTAATTGCATCGTGTACAAACTGGTGATGGAGACCGCGGGATTTATCTGTGAATAAATTTCTTCTCCCACTTAGATTTTTAAAATATTTTT
>JAUMHN010408473.1:0-14373 GCA_032360265.1 Heliamphora ciliata
TCTATCCCTCATCTTTTAATATTTGCTTTGATTATATACTTGCATACCTTGCTTTATTGCAATATTAAAAGATTTCTGAAAAAGGTTTTAAATTCTTTTTTTTGAAAAGACCCAATTCACCCCCTCTTGGGTTGCCTAGATCTTACATTATTTTGTGCTAGTTTTGAAGGAACATATCATATCAAGGGAAGAGAATACAGCTGGGGGGTCAGTTTGAGGGACAAAAGTCTGACCCTACAGCAATCAAGGTGTTTTGCATTGGTTTGCGTGCCTTTTTGTGCAAGAAAATACTTTAAAAGTTAATTTTATGTATCTTTTTGGTATCTTTTCCTACTGAAACTTATAATTTTAGTATGTTTATGATAAATTTAGTATTTTCATGAATTATCATAGTTTTCATAGCAATTAATTAAACAAATGTAGTCTTTTAAGTTAAATTAGGCTATTTTAAGAATATATAGCTTTTTGACTTATTTTATTGTATATGAACTTTAATAATGATTTGTTTGCTTTTGTTAATCTATAATACCATATTATTATGTATATTACTTATTCAACAAGTGTTGGATCATAATAATACTTGATTACCTTTCTCATCTTTTTAAGCTTAAAGAAAAGCAAAAAGCTATTTTTTTGCACAACTCTCAAGGTGGTCGGCCACTAAGGGGTATTTTTGTTATTTTTGATATTATTTTATCTTTTTCTACTTAATTATAATTAAATCACTGATTTAGGGTGTCCATATATAAAAACCTGAATTTTTAAGACTTTTTGCTGTACTAGGGGAAAAACGGTCATTTTTTCCTATTTATGAGGATTTTAGATTTTTAGTTCCTTATTTCATGATAATTACATAATTTAAAATGTTGAGAGATTTTTCGGGTGTTAAGATTTTGTTACTTGAGTGTCGGATCGTTTTAGGTTTTCTAGGTCGAAGTTAAGTTTTTTGAGTTGAGTTAGGGTTTCGAATCTCTTTCGTGTCTTGTGGCCTCGTGGGCTATTTGTTACTAATACTTAAGGTTTGGGCTTGGTCTTTACACGGGTCATTATCAACCGGATTGTTACAACTAGGGTCCGAACCGGGTCGTTACAAGTTATTTGGAACAAGTTAGAGTTTTTGGCCATTTTATAAAATAGGTTCTGTCAGCCGCTAAAACTCAGCAAGGCAGGTTTTGGATAGAGGGTTTGAAACGATTTTGAGAGACTTTTCCAAGGTATCTAGGTCTGATTGCTGGACAAAAAATAGGTCAATATGTTAGCTGCAATGTTTATATAGACCACTTTTGAATTAAGTCACTAAAAAGAGAGGTTTTGGGCTACACAAAATTTTTTGAAAGAGGTGTCCTTTAAGCGCTAAAACACAACAGAAAGTTTCAAAGGGGTTTTGAATTTTCAAAACTCAATTGTTTGTGCTCATTTTTGGTGGGTAGTTAGATATACATGTTACCTACAACTGTTATGTTTTTGCTAAAACTCGGATCGCATTGTAAACTAGGGTTTTTAGGTCGGTATTTTTGACTTGTCGAAAAATGACAGACTTTAGTAAAATTGCAATATTCCGCGTTCTACTTACTCAAATGAGTTGAAACTAACTTTGGATGAAAGATAACACAAAAATATAAATCTGGACATGAAGAACATGTTTAGATCAATGTTTTACGTTGAGTAATGGAGTTCCAAAATTCATGGCAGAAACATCAAAGTTCTCAAGAATTCGGTCACTTTATTTTCAAGGCTCCTACTTATGATATGTCAATGTTTTGTTCCATTTCCTTACATGATTGTATTTTAGACATGAATATCAAGGTTTTTGCACACTTCTAAGTCATCAAACCCAAAAATAACAACACATAAACACTTCTCATATCGTTCAAGAACATAACAACCCCTATTTTGTTACTATAACGCCTTTTCGGTTTGTTTTTGGTTCTCAATTTTTAAGATATTTAAAGAGATGAGTTGAGGAATATTTCAATTGATATTAGGCATAAGGTTTAGAAATTTTACTTACTTGTTTAAGGGCTCAAAGGATGGTAGTATGGAAGAACTTAGTTTTAGAAAAACACCTCTCCTTGATTTCTCCTTCCTTTCATCTTTTCTTTTCCCTCCTTTCTCTCTCAAACTTATAGAACACCTGAAGAACAAATGGAAATCTAGTTTCTCTCCTCTCTTGGCTGAAAATACTGAAGAGGGGAAGATGGTGTTTGGCTTGGTTTATATAGGAAAAGACTAGGGAACAAAATGATGGAAATTTTAAACATTTTCTCCTTTCTTCACATGGGATGACTTGACATGGTGCAAGTTTTGAGGGAGATACATTGGATTTGGTGGTGATATTTTGGCTAGGGTTGTTTTGGGGGACAAAAAATCTGATCTCAATCAATCTTGGGGTTTTGTATTGGTTTGCATGCCCTTTGTGCAAGAAAATATTTTAAAAGTTAATTTTATGTATTTTTTTAATATCTTTTCCTACTGAAACTTATTATTTTAGTATGTTTATGATAAATTTAGTATTTTCATGAATTATCATAACTTTCATAGCAATTGATTAAATAGATGTAGTCTTTTAAGTCAAATTAAGCTAGTTTGATAATATATGACTTTTTGACTTACTTTGTTACGTATGAACTTCAAAAATGATTTATTTGCTTTTGTTAACTTATAATACCGTATTATTATTTATATTACTTGTTTAACAAGTGTTGGATCATCACAATGCTTGATTTAATACCTTTATCATCTTTTTAAGCTTAAAAGAAAGCAAAAAGCTACTTTTTGGCACAACTTCTAAGGTGGTTGGCCACTAAGGGATATTTTTGTTATTTTTGATGTTATTTTGTCCTTTGCTACTTAATTGTACTTAAATTCTTGATTTAGGATTTCCATGTGTCAAAATTTGAGTTTTTAAGATTTTTTGCTGTACTAGAGACAAAATGGTCAATTTACCCTAACTATGAGAATTTTTTATTTTTAATTCATTATTTCATGATAATTACTTAATTTGGAATGTTTGGAGACTCTCCGGGTGTTAAGGTTTTGTTGCTTGAGTTTTGGATTATTTTAGAGTTTTTGGGTTCAACTTAAGGTTTTCGAGTCGAGTTAGGGTTTTGAAGCTTTTTCGTGCTCTATGGCCTCGTGGATTATCCATCACTAATACTAAAGTTTGAGCAAGGTCGTTATAGTTGCGGCCTCAAAGTTCAAAAGATGTGATCTTGTGGTTTGATTTCACGAAGTCCTAGACTCAGATTGCTTTCTTACGATCGTGCAAAAACATCATTCCACTTGGTTTTTATCATCGAACTCAACTGGATAAACCTAAGATTCGACGGGGTCAAATTGGGGTGTCTACAGTTTCTTTTTTTTGACATAACTTCCATACTAATGCGTGATGCGAGTTATGTCAAAGACTTAGAGACAACTTTATTTAACTGAGCCGCCAATTTTAGGCTACAAAATAGACAATCATACAGATGATGGTGATCATGCCCAAACTTCCATAGAGCTGCCTACGTACCCCTTTACTAGGGATCTGACCAAAACATAGTTCCAGGGCGGATGTAAAGAATGTAAAATGCAAAACATGATGCAAATGCTAAACATGATCAACAGATATCTTAAAGATCGAGTCAAGATCAAAAGGGGGCACACACAAACAACAATTCGAAGATTGAGTTAAGATCTAAGAACTCGGCTGAGAATAAGATAATTAAAAGGATCGAGTCAATATTCTAGAAATTATCTTAAACGGGAAGGCAACACGAATTAATAGGTTGAGTCATGACCTAAAAATTCAAGACGAGAATATGGGATAAAAATAATTAAAAAGTCGAGTCAAGACTTTAAAATTAAATTTATCAAAAAAAAATTACAAATTAATAGATCGAGTCAAGACCTAAAAATTTATAACAAGAAACGTTATAAAAATAATTTAAAAGTTGAGTCAAGACTTTAAAATTAAATTTATTAGGCGAAAATCACAAATTAATAGGTCGAGTCAAAACATAAAAATTCGAGAAAAAAACGAAATAAAAATAATTAAAAAGTCAAGCCAAGACTTTAAAATTAAATTTATCGGAAAAAAAGCCCAAATTAATAGGTCGAGTCAAGACCTAAAAATTCGGGATGAGAATTGGATAAAAATAATTAAAAAATCGAGTCATGACTTTCAAATTAAATTTAAATCGCAAAACCAACAACCAAACAAACCCTTAAAAGAAAACACAAACCCCAAAAATGTAATCATGGCAATCAAGCACGTGCCCGCAACATCCAAACCATGCGGTTGCAGGGTTCAAAGGACCAGGTCGTGACATGACCGTTGGGCCAGGTGGCAACTGCAATGTAACGACCTGGTACAGACCCTAGTTGTAATAACCCGATTGATAACGACCTGTGTAAAGACCCAACCCAAACCCTAAGTGTTAGTGACGGATAGTCCATGAGACCATAGAATACAGAAGAAGTTCAGAATCCTAACTCGAATCGAAAACTCTAAGTTCGGCTCGAAAACTCCAAAAAAAGTTCAAAACTCAGGCAACAAAACCTAAGCACCCGGAGAGTCTCCTAACATTCTAAATGAAGTAAATATAATGAAATAATGAATTAAAAAAAAATCCTCATAAATAGGGTAAAATGACTATTTTGCCCATAGTACAACAAAAAATCTTAAAAATTCAAATTTTGACACATGGATACTCTAAATCAAGGCTTTACATACAATTAAATATAAAAAGACATAATAACATCAAAAATGACAAAATTACCCCTTAGTGGCTGACCAGCTTGGGAAGTGTGCTAAAAAGTGATTTTTTACTTTCTTTTTAGCTTAAAATGATGAGAAATGTATTAAATAAAGCATTATGATGATCTAATACTTGTTGAATAAGTAATATACATAATATAGTGTTATAGGTCAACAAAAGCTAACAAATCATTATTAAAGTTCATACACAACAAAATAAGTGAAAAAGTAACATATTGCCAAAATAACCTAATTTGATTTAAAAGACAACACCTATTTAACCAATTGCTATAAAAACTATGATAATACATGAGAATACTATATTTATCATAAACATACTAAAATAATATGTCTCAATAGGAAAAGATACAAAAAAGATACATCAAATTAACTTTTAATGCATTTTCTTGCACAAAAGGGCACGCAAACCAATTCAAAACCGCTTTATTGATGTGGGATCAGGTTTTTGTCCCCCAAACAGCCCCCTAGCTGTATTTCTCTTTCCCAAATCTGATGTATAAGTCTCAAAACTTGCACCATGTCAACTCATATCAATTCAACCCATATGATGTGTAAGGAAGAAAGGAGAAAAAAGGTACCTTAATTAATCTTTTGTCCCCTCCATGTCCCCTAGCCTTTGCTTATATAAACCAAGTCAAACACCCTCGTCTTCCCTTCATAGTTTCGTGCAAGTGAGGTGAGGGACCAAACCTTCATAGTTCTTGAGGTATTCTACAAGTTTGAGAGAGAAAAGAAGGAGAAAGAAGGAAGAAGGGAGCTAAGAAAGCAAGAGGTGTTTTCCTAAAGCTAAGTCCTTCCATCCCACCATCCTTGAGCCCTCTAAACAAGTAAGTAAAACCTCTAAACCTTATGTCTAATATCTCTCAAAATATCCCCCAACAAATCCCTTTAAACACTTTAAGAATCAAGAACCGAAATCAAATTGAAAAGGCGTCATAGTTGGAAATTAGGGGCTGTTATGTTTATGGGTGATATGAGATGTTGTTGTGTGTTGTTATTTTTGAGTTTGATGACTTCTAAGTGTGATGGAGTCTTACTATTAATGTCTTAAACACAAGTATGCAAAGAAATGGAACAAACACTTGACATGAAGTAAGTAGAAGACTTGGACCCTAAGAGGCTTGATTTTTGAGAACATCGATGTTTCTGCCCTGAACTTTGGAATTCCATAACTCAATGTAGAAACTTGATCTAAGCATGTTCTTTACGTAAAAATTTATATTTTTGCAGTATCTTTCATCCAAAATTGGTTTCAACTCATTTTCATAAGTAAAACTCGAGACATTGCAATTTTACCAAAGTGAGTCATTTTCCAACCAGTCAACACTACCGACTTGGTAACACTAGTTTAAAGTGAGATCCAAACTTTGGTCGAAACATGAAAGTTGTAGATAACGTGTATATATATCATCCCACCAAAATGGAGTGCCAAATATTGAGTTTGATAGTTCAAAACCTTTTTGAAATGCTTTATTGAGTTTTAGCCCTCATGTGACACTTCTGTCACATATTTTTGTGTAGCCAAAAACCCCTAAATTTAATGACCTATTCCAAATGTGGTCAACATTAACATTGTAGCTAACATATTAAAGTATGGTTTCACCTAAAATTTGACCTTATAGTCTCGGGATAATACCCCAAAACCATTTCAAACCCTCTGTCCAAAACTGGCTCTGCTTAGTTTTGGCGGCCGACAGAACCTACTTTCTAAAATGGACAAAACGTCTAACTTGTTCCAAACAACTACCCTTAGCTATAAACATGAAACTTGTAGAAAACATGTCAATCTAGAATATACTAAAAATTGGGCTCATTTGGGCTTGATCGGATACCCCAATACTGAGATCAACAGAAGCACGTTTTTTGATAAAATCTTGAGAAAAGTGCTGAATCATTTTTTCTTAGGATGTTTTGTTCACCCCTTCGCCTTAGGTTTTGGCTTAAGTGTTAAACATGAGAGTTGTAGAAAATGTTTTTATCTAAATGGTGTTTAAAAATCATTGCTTGATTTCAAGTCTAGATACCCCAAAATCTTGTCGGCCCTTTTAATTTATTACTTAATTTTTGGCCTTAAAAGTTGCTAAGTGTGAAATGAGTACCCTTTGCTATGAGACCCGAGTTTTTAAATGATGTTTGATTGAATTAGTTGATTAGTGTTTCTAAGTGAATGTATGATAATTTTGAATTCATTCAATCATGTTGAATCATATCTTGAGAATCGTAGCTTGTGCTTCACATACTTGTACTTGATGAATTGCGAGTTGTATCATGAATTTTGCTATTCTAGTTGATGCCATGCTATAGATAGTGGTACTTGAGATCCATATTTCACATCATGGGCATTGTCACTTGCATCTTGGCATATTGGAGTCCATCTGTGTAAACCATTGTAAATGTGTTAACTTTGGGCCATGTATGTCCTAAGCTATGTTACGTCCTGGGCCGTATCACGTCTTGAGCCGAACTGCCGCTATATGTCGTAGTGATCGGGAATGTTGATGTATGGGAACCTAACATACAGGAACATAATGGTGCCATTCAGATTATTGTATTGGATATGTTAACTTTGGGCCATGTATGTCCTGAGCCGTATTACATCCTGTGCCGTGTTACGTCTTGAGCCGAACTGCTGCTATACGCCGTAGTTATCGGGAATGTTGATGTACGGGAACCTAATGTATGGGAACATAATGGTGCCACTCAAAATTCTATTGGTTGATTTATAATCGGGATGGGTTATGTTGAGTTGTCTTTTATGATTCTAAGTTTAGGGCGTCTTTGGTTGCCATTTTTGAAATGTTTTAGGATGAATTCCCCTTCTGCACCCTGGGCATGTCCCCAGTGTTTGAAATGGTTTGTCATGAATATTGTTGGGCACTATGGGTTCATCACTAGCATTCTGATTTCGATAGCTTAGACTTTGGGTTGACACTTGCGAAGGCATCACGAGTCTTAAGGTGGGACAAACCGCTTGATATATGTCTGACATAACTGATTGAAATGGTTTATTGAATTTGTTGGCCTGGAGTATGGCGTGGACCCCACATCGTTGCCATTGAGTAAAACAGCTAAGGCATGAAGCCAAGGTGCGCATTTACTATTCGCAACGAGACACGATAATGGCTTTGGTGATCAAATACCCGTGAAAGTGTACTCTGGTGATTCCTGGCATGGATTTTCTGTTATAATCTGGGTGCATGTTGGGTTGGGCATCTGCATTTCTTACACAACATCTCATATACACATGTTTATTGACTTATCTACTATCTTGTCATAAATTCACCTGTCTCCTTGACTATAAACTGTACTGGTGTTATATGATATGTGTTGTGGTAAATTTTGTGCCATGAGATTAGTTAAAAGGTTAGAGTGTTTTGGTTCTAGGTGTTGGCTCATGGAATTCGTGCCACAGATGAGGAGGAGTTCTTGGAGGAAGTCATTCCAGAGAGAGAAGAAAAGTTTGAAGAACAAGGTGAGTTCCAAGCGCACAAGGATCCTGCTGGTGCTTTCTGAGGAGTGGAGACCTCTGCTTTTGTTCTTATATTCAGTTTTCTCGTGCTTAGTGTAATTTTTAAAATTTTTTGATGAAACTGTAATAGTTATGTATTTTTAAACGGTTTAAAACTACTTTATGATGTAATAATTTACGTATGTAAATGAATGAACGGCTAGAATATTCCTTTATTTATATTTATGTTTGTCCCGACGTGCCCGGAGGACGAGGCGTCACACGCAAGCATATGTTCAAACAAACCTTGTGGTCACAACAAAACGATTCAATAACCGTACAACTGCCAACATCAAATGGTGCGGGCATCCCTACGTGCCCTGAGATTGTTGATTTTTTGAATCCCCACGCTGATGAGGGCATCCCTACCCCTTTTGACCCTGTCACTACGCTCTTTCTCCTCACCGTCTGAGGCCCAACGGGATGAGAAGATACGAGCCTCCAGTTACTGATGTTGCTCCCGATCTTCTTCTATGCGAGCCACAGGACCACCTCTCCTGCCATAATCATGCGGTAAGTCCGCTTTTCTTCTCTTTCAATTCAGAATATTGGAGCATGCCTTGTAGCTTTATATTCGAACATAGATGCATGTTTATGATCCCCTGTTACTTGAGACATAATGAATGTGACTAAAGAACTTGTAACAAATTGCCCCTGTTATAATCAAATAACATATTTAATTTAATAAAAGGGATTTGTAATGCATTTCAAACATGTTAATATTAAAAGGGCAAACTTGGACATCAAATTGAGGACTAAACAGATTACCTGAGCAACTAGAGATTTTAGGACAAACACTTGGATGTTAGGGTTTAGAATGTAGGTACCCCCAAAAAAGGGCTTAAAACATAGGATGCCTGCGAAGTAGGGCTTAACAAAACATATGGTGTCTGAGGAGTAGGACATAGAACCCTAGGGTTTTCAAACATAGATACCTGAGGAGTAGGGATTAGGAATACCAAGACAATGGTTTGCATATGACTAAGTTTTGATTTGCGTGGCGCACCAGGTCTTTAGAAAACCTAAGGATCGTCACACACTCGTGAACCTAGGATTTGAAATAGGGTTTGCCTGGCACACCAAGGCTTAGGGTGTCCAGCTCACTAGGGCTTGAGAGACCTAAGGGAAATTTCTTTCAACAACTTTACTCGAAGACATTAAAAGTGAATGATTTGTAGAAATTGAAGGATCAAATCATACTTGTACTTTGCAAACTTGAGAAAATATTTCCTTCTTCTTTCTCTGTTGTCATGGTTCACTTAGCCATTCACTTGCCTTGTGAGGCAAGGCTTGGAGGGCCAGTGCATTACCGATGGATGTACCCGATTGAAAGGTAATTATTTTTACTTTTATATAAAATCATAATTAAATAATAGTTTGAGTCAAAGCTCTTGTTTAAAATTATGGTATTTACTATTGTAGGTTCCTTGGAGTTCTAAAATGTTTTGTTGCCAACAAAGCTCATCCAAAAGATTCCATTGTAGGGGCTTACATATCTAAAAAGCGTACAATGTTTTGGTCAATGTATCTCGATGGAATCAAAACATTGTTTAATCGAGAAGAAATGAATTACGATGGTGGTATGCGTGGCCCAGGGTTCACAGTGTTCACTCAAACTGTTCCTCCATTGGGGTTAATTCTAAGGAAAGATGATATGCCCATCAAGGAACACAACATGGTACATTGGTTTGTCTTGTACAATAGCCTTGAAGTGGATCCGTATCAAGAGTATATTTTCTTTTAACAACATTAAACCTACAATTTATTTCTTTATTTTTCATCTTAATAATACCCATTACTTAATAATATCATTGTATTAAATAGGGAACATAAGACCTTATTAGAGAATGATGGTGCACAAAACATCACAATGAGGCATCGTGAAGAATTTCCTAAATGGTTCAAAGACCGTATAAGACACTCACTATCTTATTCCATTTCACGGTTCATATCTCACACATTTAATTATTCTCATATTCAAAGTACATGACATGTTTCTTTATATAGATGAATCAATTATGGAACCAACGGTCACCAGAAGCAACCAATGAATTATGGTCCTTGTCTAATGGTCCTTTGGCAATAATAAATACATATTCGGGATACATTTCTAATGGAGTTCAATTTCGTACTATCGACTGCGACAGTGGACACACAAGTCAAAATAATGAATTGGTTGTGGAAGGGGACCACGGAGGCCAACCCATGAACTTCTATGGTTACTTGCGCAAAGTGTGGGAAATGACATATTTGCTTAGACATCAAGTTGTTTTGTTCAAATGTGAATGGTTTGACTCCGGTAGCAATAAGACTTTTCGCGTTGATGCATATTGCACGAGTACTGATGTAAGAAATCGGTGGTATGAATATGATTATTTTGTGTTACCAAGTCAAGTCCAACAAGTATTTTACGTTAATGATACTAAATTAGGTGCGAATTGGAAAGTGGTAGAACAATTCCAACGTCGAGGAATATGGGATGTGCCAGAGATGAATGATTTAGAACCCAATGATGATGTCAATGACGTGTTCCAACAAGATGAAACTACTGAAATTGTACCTATTGTCATTGAAGATTCTCTTACAATTCCTTTGCGCAGAAATGATATTAAACCAGAGATTATTCAACGATCATTAGCTAAGGGTGTTGACAGCGAGGATGCATTAATGGAGAAGCTTGTTGATGATGAAGAAGAAGAAGAAGAAGATGATGAGCATCATATTGACTTTTTTGAGATTGATCTTGATGTGGAACTTTGATGTTCTTTTTTAATGTAAGTGACAATGGTTGTTATTTTGGGAAGCTTCATGTTCCTTCTTAGTATGAATGACAATGGTTGTGATTTTAGGAACTTTTGTGTAGAGTTTTGATGTTCTTTTTAAAATGTAAAATCTGGTTGTTTCTTTGAGAGCCTTAATGTAGAACCTTGATGTATTTATGTATTTTTATTATCACTTGGTATATTCATTCATATTTGTTCATTCTTTGCTTAAAAAATATATAATTGTAAAAAATGCCCAAAGTCAATAAAGTATTTGTAAAGCCCGGGTGCCTAGGGAAAAAGATGACAGAATATGAGAAGGAAAGGCGTAAAACCATTGAAAGAAACTCAACAAGGCTAAATAGTTTGGGCATCAAGAGCATAACAAATACATTGTTTGGATCGATTCATAGAGATAAGGGTAAAACTACTAGAGACAAAAAATGCAAAATTGGTGTTGGTTGTGATGACGAGGAGTATCAGTCTCTCGAAGGTGAGGAAAATTCGAGTTCTTCAAGAGAAGATAACGAGTCTTCTAGGTTTGAACTGAAAAAGGTAACAAATATTAACTTACGTGTGGTAATAACTTGCTTTCTTTATAATTTATTTGACTATAATATTAACAAATTGTTATTTTACCAATCTTTTGTACTTGTTATTACATGTGCTACTAATTTATTTTGTTGTTATGTTGTTATATCAGATGGCTCCTGGAAAGAAGTTCAATAGTCAGCCTGATCATTCAAATTTCCAGCCTAACCAGGTTCTCGGTCCTATTACTGTTGGCAGCAGCGTTGGTGAGATAGGAGCTACCCCCTCTCCTTCGGGGGCTGTTGCACCATCTCCTTCTCCTTCGGGACCTGTTGCACTCTCTTCTTATCTTTCTGGGGCTGATGCAGCCTCTCCATTGACACAGATTAGTGGCACATGTATGATAATTTTAGTTTATAACTGTCTACTCATAACCCAATGAAAATCTCACTTAATATGGTGAGTAAGAAAAATCTCACTTTCTCTTGGTAAACAGTTGCATCTTCGTCAAGGCGTGTGTGGGGGCGTACACTTGGGAAAAAAATAGATAAAATATTTACCCGCAATGGCAAAAAAAAGTTGGTTGTTTCAGTTCTTGAAAAAAATTCGAGCATTCAGTGGGATAAATGCCACTGTGGTGGCAAATGAATTTGGCATTCAAATTAGAAGAATGTGCCCTATTCAAGGTTTTTCACACAGTTGGCATGGCGTTGATCCTGCTATTAAAGAGGCCATCATACAGTCCGTCAGAGTAATAATTGCTAATTTCACGTATACATTATGCTTTTAAAATTGCTAATTTCCTTTGATGTATTAAATTCATTTATGATGCTTGTAGAACAAATTTGACATGACCAATGAAGATGATGCCAATGATTTAGCCGAAATTATTTCTATCGAGAAGTGTTACCATCTATATAAAGATTGGAAGTGTAGTATGAAGAGGCACTATCTTGATCTTTCTCAAAGAGGTATTGACCTGTACAATCATCCCTATTCTGGAGTGGACAAAGATGGCTAGAGGTTTTTGATTGATCATATATTCACTGATCTGAAATTTGAGATAAATAATACTAACTATAATTAAAATTTCCAATTTACATCTCCGTTAACTAATATCTTTGCATTTATAAAAACGATCCATAGCTGGAAAAAGCAATAAAAGGAAGCTACCATATAACCATACTATGGGGTCTCGATCATTTCCCGCAGCAATGTCTATTGAGGTGAACTAAATACCAAGTAACACATTGCTATTGCTATTATCTTGTAATCACATTGTACTTTATTTGAAACTCACAGGCAGAGGCAAATGATGGAGAGTTACTGAATTTTGTGATTTCTACGAGAAATCACACAAGTCCATGAAGACAAAAGAATGGATTAATCCTGCCTACAGTGTACTACATGTAAGCATCCAACAAATGAGCAATTATATTGATTATTTACTTAGTGACTAGACAATATAACTAATTCATCTTCCTCTTCTTCCTCTTTCTTTTTTTACAATGACGGGCTGAGATGACAAGAGTTCGAGATGAGGCTTCTCAATCTGGGACGCCGATGACTCAAGAGGCTATTTCTAGGATAGTTCTTGGGGAGAAGAAGGGATACCTTAGAGGATTTGGGGTGGGACCAATGCCATCTTCATCTTCTTCTAGAGGGGAAGTCGATTCACGAGCACATGATGCAGAGGTTGAAAAACTAAAAGTCGAGGTGGATGCACTCCGTGAGGGGCGCTAGAGAGACCAAATAGAACGAGAAGCGCAACAAAAATAAATTGATCAGCTCCAAAGCGTCTTAACACAGCTCATGCAAGATCGTCCAGGTATATGATTTTGTTCATGATTTTGGCTTGGGAAATTGCACGAGCACATCACTATTGTCTACACAAACTTGTACAAATTGACGACACTCCGACACTCGCGTAGAGTTTTAGAACTTAAAATGTGAAAAAGTTAACGAAAACGGCCTGTTCCGGGGGCAAAAACTAAAAATAGCCACTGAACGACTTGGGAAATTGCACGAGCACCATCCTCTTGTGTAAATAAACTTGTACAAATAGACGGCACTCCAATTTGACACTCACGTAGAGTTTTAGAGCTTAAAATGTGAAAAAGTTAATGAAAACGGCCCGTTCGGGGGAAAAAATTAAAAAAAACCACTGAACGGCTTGGGAAATTGTACGAGCACCTCACTCTTGTCTAAACAAACTTGTACAAATCGATAGCACTCCAATCCGACACTCACGTAGAGTTTTAAAGCTTAAAATGTGAAAAAGTTAACGAAAATGGCCCGTTCAGGGGGCAAAAACTAAAAACAACCACTGAATGGCTTGGAAAATTGCACGAGCACCTCACTCTTGTCTAAACAAACTTGTACAAATCGACGACACTCCAATCCGACACTCACGTAGAGTTTTAGAGCTTAAAATGTGAAAAAGTTAACGAAAATGACTCGTTCAGGGGTGCAAAAACTAAAAACAGCCACTAAACGGCTTGGGAAATTGAACGAGCACCTCACTATTGTCTAAACAAACTTGTTCAAACCGACGTCACTCCAATCCGACACTCACGTAGAGTTTTAGAGCTTAAAATGTGAAAAAGTTAACGAAAACGGCCCGTTCGGGGGGCAAAAACTAAAACCAGCCATTAAACGGCTTGGAAAATTTTATGAGCACCTTACTATTGTCTAAACAAACTTGTACAAACTGATGGCACTCTAATCCAATACTCGCGTAGAGTTTTAGAGCTTAAAATGTGAAAACGTTAACGAAAACGGCCTGTTCGGGGGGGGGGGGCCAAAAACTA
>JAUMHN010408483.1:0-14761 GCA_032360265.1 Heliamphora ciliata
ATAGTTTTTAGTATACTAGCCCTAACAGTTATAATTCCAATTCTTTAGTTGTTAGTGTTTCCTTTTTCTTTTAAAACCTTTTATTGTTGGTTTAATTTTCTTTAATAAACTTTTTTTATAAAACTTTTGTTGTTAGTTTAATTGTTTTCTTTATTGCTAAGTTTTAATATAGGATTTTCTTTTTGCATACCTTTTTATTTCAATTTAGCTTTTCTCTTTAGTAGAAATTAATCGTGTTATTGTACTTTTAAATTAATTGATAATGTGCATGTTTAGTATGTTAATTTTAAAATATACTTTAAAATCATGTTTAGAATAGCTTAGGTTATATTATTAGCATTCATGTTTATGTTGAATTTTGTAACCTTTAGCATATTTTCTATTCTTTTATTTGAATCATATTAACTTTAACAATATCGCATGCGGGTTTGCTTCATGTATCCTTTAGTTAGAAATTGCATGTCGAAGAACTTATGATTTTCTTTTCTAATTTGCTTTATTTTGACGTTCTATATACATATACTATGTATTTTTTGTATTTGATTTTAGATGTTCTCTCCTCACCTCTATTTTCTATATTTGCATGCATTTGAGAAATTTAATTAAGAACCAATGATGATTAGTAGAGGTCAGCCTTATGGTTGGGCGAATGGGGTGCCTAACACCTTTTTCGATTCGTACCTTAGCCCCCAGATCATTTTTCTCTGGTTAACGTTTTCAAGATTAGTAGTCATTTTTGTTTTCTTGGTTTTTTTTTAAAATCAAGTGCGACTTTATTTTCAACAAAAAGGGATTTTCAAAATTTAGCTTTCAAGGTGTTAAAATATTTTGTAAACATCTTTTGACTGTCCTTATTTTTTTACCAACAAAAATTTCTAAATTCCGGCGCCACAGTATTTTTTAGTGACTCCGTTGGGAACTAGTTTACAAAATCAATCAAGAGGGCTAGTCTTGAAAACATCATCGCTTCTTGAGTAGAATTTCTCATTTTTATTCTCGCATGCATGTGCATTGTTCTTAAACCCCCCTGCCGGGTCGACCCAATGCCCCAATCGTTCATTCGTTTCGGGGATTGTTGGGAAGATGGGTAAGCCTTACTAACTGCATGCTTTCATAGGTGTAGTAAAAGAGTTCAAGCGAACCATTTGACTATGTCCTATACCACACCAAGTATGGGAGGTATATTCCCGGCTCTATTCAAAAGGTACTATGATTATTGACCAAAATCGGTCATTTTGCATATAGTAGCTTAGAACCCTCCATTAGGTGCTGCTAACCCAGTAGAATTATGTGTTTTGTTAATTGTATATTTTGTTTGGGTTTGTTAGGATTGTTTGTTCAGCTTAGGCTAGTTCTTTTTTCGGGTTTGGCCTGAATTTTCTGTTGTTCCTTGTTATTTAGGTTAGTTTTTCCTTCGGGCTCTTACCCGAATTTTGTTCTTTGCCTTGTTTGGCTTTTATGCCGTAGTTTTCTTCTCGGGGTCATACCCGTGTTCTGGTTTGAAGCCTTTAGGGTAGCTTTTCTCCCTCTTTCGAGTTCTTCTCGGGTTATTGGTTTTGTCCCCCCGTTTCTATTTAAGCTCGCTTGTTAAACCCGTGTGAGCTCATTTTATTTTCCTACCAGAGTGTTGCCCGTTTTTCTTAGAATCTTAGGTTAAACCGGTCCCTTTGGCCTAGTTCTATTTTCTTACCGAAATGCTGCCCATTTCTCTGTTTAGATTCTTCGGATAAACCTTCCCTCTAGAATTTAGTTGTTTTTCTTCTTAGCCATCATCTTGATTTTTGGGTTTAGACCATTGAGCCGGAAAGATTACAGTCAACACGTGTCTGAGCTAGATCAATAATAGGCACACTCTATAGAGTTTCTGAACAAATAGCTGAATCGTATGAAATGGCAGAGAATGAAGTGAATCTGACAACTCCGATGAGGGTGATCACTAACATACAGAGGGCTGTGGAGCAGCAAACCCATGCTCAGAACAAGTACCAAGCACAGATTCGGGCAATTCAAGCCCATTTACCTGGTGTAAATGGACAGGCAGAGGATACAAATGAAAATGGTAAAGATTTTTGGGATGAGAACCAGGGACAAGACGCACCACAAGTTGCTGTGCCACCCTAAGTTTCTCGCCCAGTTGTGGTTGAAGAGGATATCACTGCTCAATCTAAGGAGTCCGTGTTGGCGAAAAAGATTGACCGCATGGAGAAGGTTTTTAGAAAACCAAAAAGGGTGGAGGAGTATATGCTCGATGTGGGGAGACTCTGCCTGTTTCCAGACGCTAAGCTCCCAGATAAGTTTGAAATACCCGACATGAAAAAATTTAACAGAACCGGAGATCCCAGAATTCATCTCCAAATGTATGTTTATACCCTGTCGCCAATAGAAATTGATGACCAGTTGAAGGCCCAACTCTTTCACCAATCTCTTTCTGGGGCAGCCTAAAAATGGTTCCTCTCCCTTTATGTAACAAAGACCAGAACCTGGGAGGACATAGCTACGGCATTTATCAGCCAGTACAGTTATAATGTCTAGCTGGACGTGACCACTCGGGAGCAAGAGACCACTCGACAAGAAAGCAAAGAGTCATTTGTGGACTTTTTGACCAGGTGGAGGGGAAAGGTGGCTAAGACGAAAAATTAACCGACGAAAAAGGAACATGTGAGGATTGTAGTCAAGAATCTCCAATCTCCTCTGAAGCGTTATTTGATCACGCAGTCACTCTCCACATTTGTTAAGATTATTTGTTCGACTTAGGCTAGTTCCTTTTTCGAGTTTGGCCCAGATTTTATACTATCCCTTGTTATTTAGGTTAGTTTTTTCCTTCAGGTTCTTACCCGGGTTTTGTTCTTTGCCTTATTTGGCTTTCATGCCATAGTTTTCTTCTCGGGGTCATATCCGTGTTCTAGTTCGAAGCCTTTAGGGTAGCTTTTCTCCCTTTTCTGGGTTCTTCTCGGGTTGTTGGTTTTGTCCCTCTGTTTCTGTTTAAGCTCGCTTGTTAGACTCATGTGAGCTCGTTTGTTTTTTTACCGGAGTGCTACCCATTTTTCTTAGAATCTTAGCTCAAACCGGTCCCTTTGGCCTAGTTTTGTTTTCTTGTCGGAGTGCTGCCTGTTTTTTCATTTAGATTCTTCGGATAAACCTTCCCTCTAGAATTTAATTGTTTTCTTTCTTAGCCATCATCCTAATTTTCAGGTGTCTAGTTGTTGTTGCCAGTGTAAACCCAACAGGTGCATTGCTTCAGTTTCAGTGATTATCTGCATGTGGTTAGCCGTTTTGGGCATCTAAGATGTTTGCTACTTGTCGTCAGAATTTATTTCAAAAAGTGTTTGATATTGGTTACTCTTGGGATTCGGGTTTTCTTTGGGCTTAAACCATTAAGCCGAGAAGATTACAGTCAACACATGTCTAGGCTAGATCAGTAACAGGCAAACTCTATAGGGTATCTGAATAAACAACTGAATCATCTGAAATGGTAGAAAATGAAGTGAATCTGACAGCTTTGATGAGGGTGATCACTGACATACAGAAGGCAGTAGAGCAGTAAACCTAGGCTCAGAAACCCGGTGTAAATGGACGGCTAGAAGATACGAATGAAAATGGTGAAGATTTTTGAGATAATAACTAGGGACAAGACGCACCACAAGTTGCTGTGCCACCCCGAGTTCCTTGCCCAGTTGTGGTAGAAGAGGAAATCACTGCTCAATCTAAGGAATCCGCATTGGCAAGAAAGATTGACCGCATGGAGAAGGCTTTGAGAAAAGCAAAAGGGGTGGAGGAGTATATGCTCGATGTAGAGGGACTCCGCCTGTTTCTAGATGCTAAGCTCCCAGATAAGTTTAAAATGCCCGATATGGAAAAATTTGACAGAACCGAAGATCCCAGAATTTATCTCCAAATATATGTTGGTACCCTGTAGCCAATGAAAATTGATGACCAGCTGAAGGCCAGCTCTTTCACCAATCTCTTTTTGGGGCAGCCCAGAAATGGCTCCTCTCCCTCAATGTAACAAATACCAAAACCTGGAAAGACATAGCTATGACATTTGTCAGCCAGTACAGTTATAATGTCTAGCTAGACGTGACCACTCGTGAGCTAGAGATCACTCGGCAAGAAAGTAGAGAGTCATTTGTGAACTTTCTGACCAAGATGACAAATCGACTGACGAAAAAGGAACAGGGGAGGATTGTAGTCAAGAATCTCTAATCTCCTCTAAAGGGTTATTTGATCATGCAATCGCTCTCCACATTCGAACAGTTGTTTGGTGCCGAGGATCCGATAGAAGATGCAATCTAGTCTGGTGATATCGATGAGGCCGAGCCGAGCCAAAAGCTGAAAAGACCTTATCCATCTAACAACTAAAACCATCTCACCTCTTCCACTAACCTTGCATCTCGCTTTAACGAGGTGAATTTGTTAAACCCCCAATCAGATCGACTGAATTCTTCACCTTCATCACTTCCTCCCAGAAACAACCAGCCGTCGCAGCTGAAAATACCAAAGAGAGTTTTCACTCTCCTTAATATCTCTCTGACCACGGTCCTGAATCGAATTGTCGAGAAAGGGCTGATAAAGCTTCTTAATCCAATGCCACATCCTAACCCTTTACCGCTACGCTATGATCTCACCTAATATTGCTCATATCATCAGAACCATGGATACCCAACCGATAACTATCTGAAACTCTGCCATGACATTTAGGATCTCATTAACAATAAGGTCATTCCACCTCCATCTGCATCGAATGTCACAGCTGATTTTTAAATTCTTGTATTTTGCATGATTCAAGTCTCGAGTCAAGTCAAAGTCTTATAAGTTTCTGCTTTGTTCTAATTAGTTGGATGTTGAGTTCAAGGGCACGTCTATCTGTGCACCCTTTTCTTTTGCTTTCAATTTTATATTCCCTGTTCTCTTTGATATCAATAAAATAAATAAAGGTTCTGATTATTTTGTATTGCTTCATTTATTTTGTATGCTTTCAAATAATTTTCAATTTGAAGGTAATGTCCCCAAAGAATTAAAAGCTTTAATAAAAAAGAGAAGAAAAAATACGTACCCAACTAATAATTAAAGAAACTTTGACAATAAATCTGAGTAATAAAATTAACCCACAAATTATCCAAATTGGTTCTTCTTTATTTTCAATTGAATGTAAACAATTAATAACATTATTAAAAGAATTTAAAGACGTTTTTGTATGATCGTACGAGGATATGTCTGAAATTGATCCCAATATTATCCAACACTATATTCCTTTGTATCCCGATGTCAAACTGGTTAAATAGAAATTGAGAAGGATACGGCCAAAATGGGCTCTGAAGATCAAAGAAGAAGTCACCAAGCAGATCAACGCTGGATTCCTTATAGTAACTGAGTATCCGAAGTGGGTGGCTAACATTGTGCCAGTCTTGAAGAAGGATGGAATGTATTAGTGTCTGTGTAGATTTTTAGAATCTCAACAAGGCTAGTCCGAAGGATGACTTTCCATTACCACGCATTAACGTATTGATAGATAGCACAACATGTCATGCTCTTTTTTCATTTATAGATGGCTTCTTCAGGTACAATCAGATCTTAATGGACCCTGAAGATAGAGAAAAGATAACACTCATTACACCGTGGGGCACCTACTGTTACCGCGTGACACCATTTGATTTGAAGAATGTAGAGGCAACCTACCAAAGAGCTGCCACTACCTTGTTGCATGATATGATAGATTAAGATGTCGAGGTGTATGTGGGTGACATGATTGTTAAGTCTAAAGATCAAAACAGCCATATCATAGTGCTGTAGAAATTCTTTAAAAGAATCAAGAAGTATAAGATGTGGCTCAATTTGTAGAAGAATGGCAGAAGAATTTGATGGAAGTGCTTCTCTTATTTGATGAAAGAAGACTACAAACCCTATTTCACATATAAGGCTACCAAAGGAGGATAGCTCGTGCGTTCAACAAGAAAGTCAAGACCCGGGCATTGAGAGAAGGTGACTTGATTTTTAAGGAGATCAGGGCTCTCGTATTTGATCCAAGGGAAAAGTTCAAGCCAAATTGAACCGGGCCGTATCTAATCATGACTATTATGGCCGGTAGTGCTGTAATTATTATGGACAAGAATTACAATATGTTCTCCACTCCAATCAACTTGGACCAGCTCAAAAAGTACTACTTTGAGAGAAAAATAAAATAAGATAAAAGCTTATTGGATTAAAAATCGAAAAGGCAGCCCAGGTAAAAGTTAGAGTAGCCCGTAAGGCTGAAAATCTGAAATGATGACCTTGGCAAAAGTTAGGGCATCACAAAAGGAGAGTGTTAATACTTGAGAGTGAATCGAGCCCGAACTACGTTATGGCCTGATTCTACTTTTTGGGATACGTAGGTAGTTTATTTCAAGAAGTTCAGCCACCTTCTTTATTTTAGCCATCTTTGAATCGAAGTAGTGATCAATGCAAATTTATCTTTGAGTTTCGGTAATAAAGTTGTTTAATTGCAAGAAATGAAAAATTTTAAATAATTGATAACCTTTTTTAGATAAACGTGAAATTTTTATTATTTCAGCTGCAATCACAAGATTTTAGAAATAAAGAGCGGGCACACAAGTTCTAAACTATAAATAAAGAAGAAAGCTATAAAATCTTAAAAGCAAACTAGATCTCTCAGATCTTCCTTCTCATTGCTACTTATTCTTCGCCATCTTCTTTGTTTTTGTTCTCTTTATGCTGAACAAACCTTGCCTTGTACTCCTCAGGGAGCTTAGTGTGGGGCAGCTCTTGTAGCTCCATCAGTGAACAAAATGGCTAATCCTCCAGATACCACGCCAGAAATGGGGCTTGAAGGGAAAATGATTTAATACGACCCTATACGCTGTGAAATATGATCTGACCTCGACCAAATTGCCTCATGATCTAGTGTGAATAATAGAAGGTAGACAGCCGTAGACCAATCAGCAAGACATCTAGATGGTCCATAGTGGTCAAAGTCATAAAAGGGATCTGCCACTAGGAGCACTATCAAGTGATGTCTTTTCTAGTCAATAAAGAAAGATATTATCTCCAAGCTACCTCAGTAGTGCATATCGGATAAAAAGGACGATAAACAAAGGCAACAACACTGTACCCTTTCGAACCCTATTTCTGTAAAAGATTTACTTTCTCTATCACTCAGATATGATAAGAGAGAAAAGAGGTAAGAATCGATAGAAATCAGTAAAAGGAGAGATATGTAAAAAAATAAAGAGAGATAGTGAAAAAAGAGAAAAGAGCTGTAAAATTCGAGAGAAATCAGCAAAAGGAGGGAAGAGCGATAAAAATCGAGAGAAATCAGCAAAAGGAGAGAAGAGCGGAGAAAATAAGAGATTTGAGTTTCACCTTGGAGAAGCAGAGAACTATTGGCAAAAAACGTGATTACATCCGGGTGGATAGCACTAGACCAATTAGGGTCTCAGCCAAAAATAGGGGCACGAAGTCCTTCTCTGCCCTTATTTGCTCAGCAATGTCTACTAGAATAGTGCTAACTCGGCCGTCACAAGAAACTAGAAGGCACCAGGCAAGCAGACAGATGTACAGAACATAACAGCACCGCAACTAAAAGTTGAAGTCACCAAGGGCACTAGTAGGACAGAATCTGTGTCCAGTGAATCCCCATGGATGAAAAAAGAAGCCTCTTGGCCAGTCAGACCACAAGGATATATGATGAACATGGAAGGTATTGGCATGAACTCCCGTGGGACAAGATTAAGAATGACGGTAAACTCCTCTACAATGGGGCGTAACTCTTCAAGACCAAAGCAGATTACATAAGCCCGTGGATCCTAAAAACTGTGTAGCAGCCCTCAGCAATGGTTCGTTGATCCAAGCACTGGTGCGCCAGGCAAACTTCTTTCAAATCCTAGTCATATGCAAAGCATTGTCTCGATTTTAGGTTCGTAAGACGACCCATAGGTTCCCTAGGCCCTGGTACACTAGGTAAATTTTTCAAGCCCTAGAAGACTAAGCACCCTAAGCCCTGGTACGGCAGGCAAATCCTTTAAGCCCTAGAAGACTAGGCATCCTAAGCCCTAATGCGCCAGGAAAATTCTTAAAGCCTTAGAAGACTAGACATCCTAAGCCCTAGTGCGCCAGGCAAATCTTGCACGTCCTAGTAGAAGACTAGGCACCCTAAGCCATGGTAAGCCAGGCAAATCTTTGAAGCCCTAAAAGACTAGGCACCCTGAGCCTTGGTGCGCCCGGTAAATCCTTTTAACCCTAGGTTCGTGTGTATGTGACGATCCTTTAATTTTTATACGTCCTAGTAGAAGACTAGGAACCCTAAGCCGTGGTATGCTAGGTAAATCCAACCCTAGGTTCATATGTGAGTGACGATCCTTAAGTTCTCTCTAAATCCTAGTTCATAAGGTGTCTAGGTCCTAAATTCATAAAGTGTCTTAGATTTTCTCAAAACCCTAGTCCATAAGGTATCTAGATCCTAAGTCTAAAAGGTGTCTTAGGTTTTCTCCAAACCCTAGTTCATAAGGCGTCCAGGTTCTTAGTCTAGAAGATATCTTAGGTTTTCTTCAAATCCTAGTCCATAAGGCGTCTAGGTCCTAAATTCAAAAGGTATCTTAGGATTTCTTCAAATCCTAGTCCATAAGGCGTCTAAGTCCTAAGTCTATAAGGTGTTTTAGGTTTTCTTCAAACCCTAATCCGTAAGGCATCTCGGTCCTAAGTCCAAAAGGTGTCTTAGGTTTTCTCCAAACCCTAGTCCTCAAGGCGTCGAGGTCATAAGTCCAGAAGGTGTCTTAGATTTTTTTCAAACCCTAGTCCATAAGGCGTCTAGGTCCTAAGTCCAGAAGGCGTCTTAGATTTTTTTTCAAACCCTAGTCCACAAGGCGTCTAGGTCCTAAGTCCAAAGGGTGTCTTAGGTTTTCTTCAAATCCTAGTCCATAAGGCGTCTAGGTCCTAAGTCCAAAAGGTATCTTAGGTTTCCCAAGCCCTAGTGTGCTAGGCATTCTATCTTTCAAGCTATGCTCCTCAGGCACCCTAAGTCTAGAAGGCGTCTTAAGTTTTCCAATCCCTGCTCCACAAGCGCCTATGTCATAATTGTTTCTTATGTGTTTTTAATGCCCCTATGATTTTTTATTTGCCTATTTTTGGGATTTAAAAATAGTTTTTTAGTCTTGACTCGACTTTTAATTATTTTTTTCCCATGCTTGTCCCGAATTTTTGGGTCTTGACTCGATCTATTAATTCGTGGTGTTTTCTCCGATAAAAATAGTTTTAAGTCTTGACTTGACTTGTAATTATTTTTTTCCCATGCTCGTCCCAAGTTTTTAGGTCTTGACTCAACCTATTAATTTGTGGTGTTTTCTCCGATAAAAATACTTTTTAAGTCTTGACTCGACTTTTAATTATTTTTGTCCCGTGCTCGCCCCGAGTTTTTAGGTCTTGACTCGACCTATTAATTTGTGGTTATTTCTTCTGATAAAAATAGTTTTAAGCCTTGACTCGGTTTTTAATTATTTTTATCCCGTTCTTGTCTCGAGTTTTTAGGTCTTGATTCGACTTATTCATTTGTGGTTATCATTCCCAGTGGAAATAATTTTAAGTCTTAACTCGACTTTTAATTATTTTTATCCTGTGCTTCGTCCGAAATTTTTAGATCTTGACTCAACTTATCAATTTGTTGTTCCTTCCCCGGTTAAGACAATTTCTAAGATCTTGACTCGATCCTTTTAATTATTTAATCCCCAGTGGAGTTCTAATATCTTGACTCCATCTTTGGCTTGTCTTGTTTGTTTGTGCTCTATTTAGATCTTGACCTGATCTTTAGGATTTATTTGATCATATATACCAGTGTTTGTATTATGTTAGCATTTGCATCATGTCTAATATCTTGTATTTGCTCCAGAAACTACGTTTTGGTATGATCCCTAGCAAGGGGTACGTAGGCAGCTCGATGAAAATTCGAATACGACCAACATCATATGTATGCTTGTGTCTTTGTGGCCTAAGATTGACGGCTTCGTCAAATGGATGTAGTCTCTAGATTTTTTATATAACTTGCATCAAGTGTTGCTATGCAAGTTATATAAAAGAGGGACAACTGTAGACACCCCAATTTGACCCCGCCTAATCTTAAGTTGATCTAAGTGAATCCGATGATGAAAGCAATTAGTATAGTGCTTTAGTACGATCCTTAAAAAATGATCCAAACTCGGTATTTAAACCCAACGATCAAAACTTACAAACCAGTGAAATCATCATTGAACCGCCATGTTGGAACCTTGGGGTCGCCATGTTCATTGCGGCGCCTGCCATTAAAACGTCTTGGAAACCCTAGCTAGAAGTAGCAAACGCTACATTGAACCATGGGGTCGCCAATTCCATTGTAGCGACCGCAAGTAAAACTTCTTGGAAACTGCACTTTTTATGGCGACCACCATATCCATACTTGGCGACCGCCAACTCCAACATGGCGACCGCCAACTCCAACATGGCGACACCCACTCCAACCTTGCGATGCCAACTTGCATAGTGGAGACCTCCATAAGAAGTTTATGGAAACTCTCCTGAAGTAGCGACTGCCGATTCATGATGTGGCGACCACCACCTTGAAAAACCCTAACATTTTCCAAAATGTGCTAGGATCTCATTGGTTGAAGAATTCTATAAATACCGTACCTCTCGTATGTTTTTCAGGCAGAATTAGAGTGAGAGGTATCCTACCAAAATACCGAGAAAGTGCGAACCCCGACGCCAAAACCCTGCCAAAGTATCAAGAAATTGACCTCCCGGTACTAAAACCTTGACTCACACACACTTGGATCGGATCATTGATTGAGGATTGGATCATTGAAGCGCATTTTCCTGACTTGAGGCTTTATCCGGGTTATAGTAATCCAGGTATTCTCTTTGGATCCCCGACCTTGCTTTCTCCACTTTCTATCTTTTGGAGTGGCTGGGTTAACTTTAATTTCAGTTCTCATATCTTATTCATATCTATAGTTAGTTTAGTTCATCATTTTATTTATAGAATTGTAAGTATGAGTTTAGTGTGCATGATTTGCTTCATGTAATTTGGTTACTTTTATTGATTGCTTAGTTGTTGTTTTAGTTCGTATTGCACACTTGCACTTTGATCACTTTTAGAAGTTCATTAAATAGTACTAACATAATTGGCAATACAACTAACGGTGTCGTTATTTGTGAGACTCGAAACCTTTGCATTTTGAGTTGTTTTTATATATTTGACATGTTCATTTCAGTATATGAATAGCCTCGATGCATGGTTTATGTTTTAAGTTGTAGAATAGCATGTATAAATGTGTTATACCCTTTTTGAGATTTGGTAGAGGCTTGTTTGGCTTGTGTTTAGACCAAAAATCTAGTTTTGCTTCGAAAAACACACTGCCCAGCAGTTCGGTTGACTGGAGGGCTTGGCCTAGTGACTGGACCGAAAAATTTGAGTTCAGTTGACTGGACATAGGGGTTCGGTTGACTGGACAGAAGCTTTTTGGGGTTTCTATAAATATCCCAGTGGCGGAGATATTTATTATAAACCTTTCTTAGAAGCTAAGTTACCCATTTTCTCTGCCTTCTCTCTTGCTTTGAGGGCCCAGGGCTTGATTTTTTGTTGGTTTCTTTGTGGATTCTTGCTGTCGGGGACGTGGGCTTCGCATCCATCTGGACAGATTCTCGTTCCGATGAGGTTTGATTTTTGAGGCTTTGAGTTTTGACTCACCGATGCAGGATTCTAGACCCTACAGCTATATAAGGGTGATATATGTGATTATATGTATTTTTACCGGGTAGAAAATACATCAAATGTGATTTTCATGTGTAAATCTTGGTTTTGGGTAAAAGTAGATTTTTACGCCTTTTCTTGGTTGTATACATGTTTCGAATGCGCGATATCCGTAGTTTTCAAAATGAGGTTTGAAAACGAGGTGTGTTGTAAAATTGGTGGAAAAACGTATTTTTGGAGGTTTGGAGCTAACCCGCAGGGTTGAGTCTCACCTTTTAAACGTTTTGTTAAAAATGGTTTTAGATCTCCATATCGATGGATTA
Organism: Heliamphora ciliata; assembly: GCA_032360265.1. Taxonomy (NCBI): domain Eukaryota; kingdom Viridiplantae; phylum Streptophyta; class Magnoliopsida; order Ericales; family Sarraceniaceae; genus Heliamphora; species Heliamphora ciliata. Next base: position 12,037 of record JAUMHN010408483.1, read on the forward strand.
GATCTCTTTTAAACTATTTTCGGGTTTTCGTAGTTGAGTTATGGTGGGTTTTTAAATGTTCTCCATAGATGTACCGTGACAGTGTGTGGTTTTAAGTTAGGCTTTTATAGCTCCTTGGTGGAAGTCCAAAAACGTGCGCATAATGGGTTCGCTACTGTCCCTCGGGTTAATTCCCATAAACGTGGTTTAGTTATACTTCGTCCATCGATCGTGGAAATCCGTAAAGAAGTCTGGTGCCCCGTGAGTGGCGTTATTGTTGTAGCTCCGTATAGAACTTGTCATTACCTACCAGGCCTTAAGTGGTTCAGGACTAGGGTAATGGGCAGGAGTCTATAGTTGTTACCTTTGTCTGTGTGGCAGAGTCGGTATATAGGATTACATTTTATCATTCTCCTCAGCTGAGTTGCCTGAGTGGAGCTTACTGTTTATTTACAGCTTTCTCTTTACTGTGGCATGATATCTGTTATGATGATATGCATAGTTTGAAAGATAAAAAATGTAGAGATAAAACCTTTTTGAGACTCGTGTTAGTCTGATGGAAAACTTGTGATTTTAGAAAGAAAACCTTTTTGACTCATGTGGTTGAGTCTGTATACTTATGATTGCATAGCCTGCTTTACAGCTTTACTGTCTATTTTCTATTGGGCTTCGCCTCACGGTGTGGGATTTTACTGTAAAACCTTTTCAGGTGGGCATGTGGAGTTGACCTAGATGCTTGAGATGATGGAGGACTCGTAGTACTTTCCTATTTTTGACATGTACTTTTACATGTGATGCCTATTTCAGAAGGCGGGTTTTGTATGCCTTGAGGCGATATATTTATGCATGTATGAGATTGCATGTTTACAGTTTATGAGAATTGAACTGTGGGGATTTTTATCCAAATGTTAAATATTTTTGAGTTGATGATTTTTTAACTGCAAATCATATTTTCTCAAACGGTGTTTAGGGGGCTTTCGCGTGACCCTGGTGTTTAGGGCGTGACAACTGGTATCAGAGCTTTTGGTTCGAATACCTAAGAGCCATGAGAAATAGGGTACATCACCTTGTGAGGAGTATGTGTGCTTGATTGCATGTGTTCAAGAGTTTTCTTACATAAGCATGATAGCCTGTTTAGCATGATGGTTGTGTATATGTGGGCATGGAGGTTGAACCTTAGGATTGATTAGTCTTGCTTTCGGGCGTTTGGATTAACAAACTTGGGAGCCATGTTAGAGACGCGTTTCACGGACGTGATTTCTAGCTCGGAATCTAAGTAGGTTATCCGAATGGATGAGTTTTTCTTATTAGTTCTCCTCGGTATGTGAGATGTGATGACATGATCTAAGTGGCTATGTGTTAGCATGTTTATATGTGTTATGTCTTCTATGTTAGCAATAACATGTTGTATGGATGCTTACTCTATTATGTTGCTTTCATGTAGAATTATGTCCACGCGGGGAGGACGAGGCCGTGGTCGAGGCCGTGGCCGTGGTTTTAGCCGAAGAGACATTCTAGTCCCAGATATTGGGGATGCTAATGCACCCCCAAGGACCTGTTGACGAAAACCTGATGCATGAGATGGAAGGCTCCATCCGGTAGCTGGCTGGGCCTCTAGGGGGAGAGAGAGCGTACCTGAGCCGAGGGCGACGGTTGCAATGCGTGAGTTCTGCCGTCTGGACCCTCCTACCTTTTTGGGGATCCCAACCCCACGGTGGCCACTGAGTGGTTGGAGCTGGTTACCAGGATCTTTGATACTCATTAGATTAAGGAGGATGATCGGCGGGTTTCATTTACTGCTTTCCAGCTGAGGGGGAGTGCTCACATGTGGTGGAAGTTCACCAAGACTACAGTGGGAGGCACTTGGGAGGCATTCACGAAGGTATTTCTGGAGAAATACTTTCCAGAGACTATGAGGGATCGCTACAAAGAGGACTTTCTTTTCCTGACTCAGGGGACGATGTCAGTGGTTGAGTATGAGGCTGAGTTTACTAGCCTATCCCGATTTGTAGAGGAGATTGTGCCTACTGATGAGTTCCGTGCGAAGCGGTTCGAGAGGGGTTTGAGGCCCGTTATCCGAGACAGAGTGGCAGCATTCAGGATGCAGGTCTTTAAGAGTTGGTGGAGACCGCCATGAAGGTGGTGGACACTCTGAATGAGACGCGTAGAGACATGGACAGTAGGGGTCTGCCAGGTGGGGGACGCACACAGGATCGGGGACGCAAGGACAAGCGTTAGCAGACATCTAGTCCGAGTTCTTATCCAGTGGGGTTATATCAGCCACAGTTTTCTACACCTACACCTCCCGTAGCTTCAACGGGAAAGTCAGAGCAAAGGAAGCTTCTTTGTTGTAGATGCCAACGGCCAGGCATCGTGTGGCAGAATGTTGGAGTCCAACACCTGTTCAGGCACAGTCGTAGTCGCATGTACAGGGGAGGGAGTCAGTGGTATGTTTTGAGTGTGGCCAGTTAGGGGACATCTAGAGGAACTGCCCCAAAGGAGGGAGCATGCGGAGTACAGCTGGAGCACCTGTTACACCATCTGCCCAGGGACGCCAGCCATCTAGGTTTACAGAAGGGGGCGCATCAGTGCAGTCAGGCAGACATTCTTCAGTTCAAGGCCACAGTGGACAGGCCAAAGCATATGTTCTTGCAGATCTCAATTCATCTAGAGCACCGGTCGTGCCCGATGCTGCTGCTACCACCTCTATGATCAGAGGTACTCTTCTAGTCTATAGATCATGGGC
>JAUMHN010408492.1:0-14759 GCA_032360265.1 Heliamphora ciliata
CCAGTACCCAACTCATCGGTATTGTTGATCTCATGGAGAAAATCTCAACCATTGACGACTCAAAGTACTGTACATTACCTGAACACAGTTAATCAATTACTTCGGGATTAAGAGTTCGTGCAATACATGATAATACGAGATGTGGATCAATTTATATAGTTAGTATAGAATCGATCATCCCGTTGATCCCGCTCAATACAATGCAAGTGTACTAACACATCAAGCTCGAATATCGAATTCAAAACCAGAATCCGATCTGTTCCACCTAGCCAAGACCAGCTACTATAACTATGTACTACAATCGTACCAATGGAATGTCTGGGTTCATTACGATTGTGAGCTTATCTGTATAATCTATCAGAACCTTTGACCCGATCTACAATGGAGTACGCACCGAGTCAAATACTTGATAGAATATATAGACTATGCATTCATATATCACAAATGTAAATATGAAACTATAAATGCAAAACCATCTCAAATGTTTCTCATTAATATGCCAGGGATCTAGAATAAAATACATAAAAAGCATGACTTTTCAGAATACATTCCCAACAATACTTTCCTGATACTATCTGAGATATTAATATATATCAAATCAATCCCATATCTATAAAAAAATCAACACAAAGCAGGCCCGGGAGAGAGAAAATAGATGGCCACCACCAGCCACCACCGGCGCTGCCTTACCGCCGCCTTCAGGCGACTCTTGTTGCCTCATCCGAGCTCCGTTTTTTACGAGCTTTATATCGTTGGAAAGCTCTCAAAATATAAAATTTTTTTGTCAAAAAATCTGTTGGAAAATTGCCCGAACGATAAAAAATGCTGCTGGTCGCAACAGCACTGCGTCGCCAATTTCTCGAGACTTTTTCGACCTCTTTTCGAACTCCGTTTTCGACGTATTTTATACCAAAAAGAAAGCTCTTGAAAAGTACTACTTTTTTATTAAAAAGTCTACTCGAAAATAGCTCAAACAACTGTCGAAAAATCGCCTAGAACAAACTGCCGCCGCTCACTAGCGCCGCCACCTAGAACTTCTAACTTCCCGAGGATTTTTCGACCTCTTTCCGAACTCCGTTTTTGATGTATTTTATATCGTTGGAAAGCTCTTGAAAATTAGAATCTTTTTGTCAAAAACAATGTCGAAAATAGCATAAAAAGTTATCAAAAAACTACCTAGAAGCTACTGTTGCTGCTGGCTTGTTTGCTGCCTGTTTGGATTGTGATTTGGCCCAATTTTTTTTTTCTAGTTTTGACAGTATTTTGAGTTATGTTTTCTTGTTATTTTATGTTTAAAAAATTACCCAAAAAATAGTCTCAAAAACGGCTTGAAAAATCTTAAAAATCGCCGCCAAAATCGGGCTATTTTGGTGATTTTTTCTCCCTGTTTTGACTTGTTTTTTATACTGTTTTTCATTAATAAATATTACAAAAAAACTCACTGGAAAAAACCATTTAAAATTATTAAAAACTTACCGCAGTTCGTGGCCCTTTAAAACCCAATCCACTGCCGGTGTCGCCTCCGTTTTTCGTGTTCTTATATATATTCAACTTGTTATTAAATAATCTAAACAGATATTTTAAAAACAAAAACTAACTATTACATCGATCCTATGTTCTGAAGGCTCACATTCAATCTATAATGGTCAATACCAGTGATTAAAAAAAATAATCATCATTCATAAATCATTTAATCAAACATGAATTAATGACGATTATAAAATTGGGATTAGAACACCTGCAAAACAAAATTAGTAATAGTTCTAAAACTACCCAGCCACGATAAGCGAAAACAAAAAATAAAATGGCTCTGATACCAATTATTTGAGGCAAAATTGCCAAGATATTTTTTTTTTGCAAACGATTATCTGAAAAAAATTAACTGGATGGGCAAACGCCGAAACAGGTTTCAGATAAATCTTTTGATGACGAACGATCAAAATAAAACCCGTTCATCCGAAATTAATTTAGAAGAATACCTTTTTACCGGTCGAATCTTGAACTACGATTTGAATCTGAGTTGAAGCTCCTATCAGATCTTCTATTGTATTCTCTTATGCTATTTTCGGATATAGTGTGGGTTATGATCTTCTAAGAACTCGTACCGGTAGAACCTGGACAACTTTAGTCTTAGAAGACAAATTATGAAACTGGTTCAGCCTACCCGCATATTTATAGGGCTACAGTAGGGACCGGGGGTGCAATTATGAGTAAGACATCCAGTGGAACAAAGATACGTATCAGCAATTTTTGTAATTAAGCAAACCTTATAGCGGTATCTGCAATTATGAAAAACTAGCAGCGGTTTTTGCAATTTTCATAAAACACTAAATTACAGTTCACACCTCTAAAGAATTATAATCGCACTCTGACCTATAATCTGAAAACCATCTAGCATTGAGCTATTGTTATTAAATACTTATTATTTCTCCCCACGTTAAGATTCGTGATATCTGCCAATTAAATTTAATTACTGACAGTTTAATTTAATCGGCATTTTGATATTCCTTCAATCCTTCTGCTTAACTTATTTGACTGCCAGATAATCAAATCCACCTGTAGGATTTGGTCTGGTCAAAACTTATAAGTTTTCTTAAGGGGGTATCGTCAACTCCGATCTTTCGAAACGTGAATTCCGTCAATAATTAATATTTTCCATATAAATAATACTGTTATCTAACTCACCGAAAATATAGACCTATATAAGATCGCACCCTCTAATGAATCAAAATAACGAATATTAAATATATGTAAATTAATAATTATTTTAGGATTAAGAGGATAAGCATTATTCATAATAACCTTGGAATGTGAATTAATTTATATAGTCAGTATAAAATTAATTTTCTCAAATGTCCCGTTCAATACACACAAAGTGTACTAGCACAGAGAGTCGAAATAATAGACAACACTATTTTCTGTTTCCCGTTACCAAGACAGGCCTATTAAAACTCTGTGCTACAGTCGTACCGATAGTATATCCATTTCTATCTAAACAGTGAATATAAAATTTATATTCTACAAGAACCTAAAATCTGATCTTCTGTGTGTAAGTCTTACTCTACACACCAAATTAAATACTATACAAATATTGAACATCTATGCATAACAAAGAAATAATATACATATATTGCTCATAAAGATTCTCATAAAATCAAATTTTAATTTTATTAAACTAAAATTAAATACTAAAAACATGATTTTTAGTATACCAACCCTAACAGACGGTCCCCGACATAACTTAAAATTGCCTCTAGCACATCTAGTTCTTCTTATGATCTTAAACTGACTCGTCAGTCCCCGATATGACCTAAAACTATTTCCAATTTTTTCAATCCTCCTCATGACCTTAAATTGACTCGTCGTTCCCGACATGACCTAAAACTGTCCCTAGTTTTTTTTGGTCCTTCTCATGACCTTAAACTGACTTATCGGCGCTCGACATGACCTAAAACTATACCTAGCACCTCCAGTCCTCCTCATGACCTTAAACTGACTTGTCGGTCCTCGACATGACCTAAAACTGTCCCTAGCACCTCCGGTCCTCCTCATGACCATTAACTGACTTGTCAATCCCCGACATGACATAAAACTGTCCCTAACACCTTCGGTCCTCCCCATGACTTTAAACTGACTCACCGGTCCCCGGCACGACCTAAACTGTCCTTAGTACCTTCGGTCCTCCTTATGATCTTAAACTAACTCATCGGCCCCCAACATGACCTAAAACTTTCCCTAGCAACTTCGGTCCTCCTCATGACCTTAAATTGACTTGTCGGTCCTCGACATGACCTAAAACTGTCCCTAGCACCTCCGGTCCTCCTCATGACCATAAACTGACTTGTCGATCCCCGACATGACCTAAAACTGTCCCTAACACCTTCGATCCTTCCCTTGACTTTAAACTGACTCGCTGGTCCCCGACACGACCTAAAACCGTCCTTAGCACCTTTAGTCCTTCTTATGACCTTAAACTAAGTCATCGATCCCCAACATGACCTAAAAATTTTCCTAGCAACTTCAGTCCTCCTCATGACCTTAAACTGACTCACTAGTCCCTAACACGACCTAAAATTGTTCCTAACACCTCCGATCCTCTTCATGACCTTAAACTGACTTGTTAGTTCCCGACATGACCTAAAATTGTTCCTAACTTTTTCGATCTTCCTTTTGACCTTAAATTGACTTATCGGTCCCCGACATGACCTAAAACTTTCCTTAGCACCTCCGGTCCTCCTCATGACCTTAAACTGACTCGCTGGTTCCTAACATGACCTAAAATTGTCCTTAGCCTTTTCGATCCTCCTTATGACCTTAAACTGACTCACCGATCCCTCACACAACCTAAAACTGTCCATAGCCACTCCGATCCACCTTATAACCTTAAACTGACTCGCCGGTTGTCACACGACCTAAAACTCTGTCCCATTTACTCATTCGATTCTTCTCATTACCTTAAACTAATTATTCGGTCCTCGCACGACCTAAAAGTTACCCCTTTCATTCTTCAGTCCTTGTCACGACCCTAATCCTATTTACACGTATCATTTTTTCTATGCATCATGATTTGTCTGCTTGCATCATATATATTGCCCCGCGAACTACGACCGGTTTGATCCTTAACAATAGGGGTACGTAGAAAGCTCGATGGACATTCAGGTTTAACCACGCTTTTCTGTATGTTTTGTTTGTACCTAAGATTGGAGACTTGTTCGATCGGTTCATCTTTAGGGCTTTGACATTCACTTGCACCACGAGTTGCTGCAAGGTCCGTCAAAGAGGGGTAACTGTAGACATTCCAATCTAACCAAGTCGAATCTTAGGCACCCACCTTGAATGCACCCCGATGACAAAAAGAATCAGAATCAAGCTCGGAGATCCTTCTAAGCAAGCGAAAACACAAAAAACCATCAAACAGCCCAAGCTGTGACCTTTATTTCTAACGGCCGCCACATTTTGATCTTGGCTGCAACTTTTCATGTGATGACCATGACATTTTGATCCTAGCCGCAACATTTGGCTACCATAAAGGTAGCAACCTGTACTATAAAAAGAATAAAGATTACGACCTGAACTGTTAGAAAGCAAAAAGGTAATGGATGTGACTATTACCACTTTTGGGATAGGTGGCAGCATCCCAGAGGGGGTCTGGCTTTCCTTTTTTGCCTATAAATAGACTCCATTTTCAAGCTAAAGAGGAGAAAAGCAGTTCCAGAGCACCCTTACTCTGCCAAAATCCATTCTCACCCAATATCTTACACTTCCCAAGCCATTCTTGTGCTCTTGCTTGCCTTGGAGGAGTACCCGGAGTTCGTATTGGATCAAAGGCATCCCATCTTCATCCCGAGGGACCATTCGAGGTGGATATACACACGAAGTAACCATAAGAGCCGCGACTTTTCTCTAAACTCTCATTTTCTTCCCCCGAGGGTGTCGTAGGTGAGATTTTCTCCCTTTTATTGGTTATTTAGCATCCATTTCAATACAAGTATTGTTTATTATAGTATTTCTCAATACTAACAGTGTTCTAGTAACTTTCTGTTTCTATATTCGTTACTATTTTTGTTTTGTTTTGGAACCCACAGGCACACTGAGCACATTCGAAGTTCTCTAAGGTTCACAAAATCTCACGGCCGTATCCTTTTAATGATGCGGTCGTGTATTTTCTTAAACCAATAATAGCCGTGAGGTTTTATACCGAGCCATTATTTGTAGACCTGTACAAGGCACAGTCGTGTAGCTCATTTACCCAGGTCGCGACATTCCCTTTAAGCTGAAAATGTAAGAAAAATGCTTTCAAAACCTTCTGGTGTTTATCCATAGCTTTATTTTCTTTTGTACATTTCTGTTTTGTCTTTTCCCTTCTATAACTTAGCTTGTTCTTTTAATGGCTGATAAATAGTAGATCTAGCTCAAAATAGGTGAGTTATGGTCTTTGTTTTTTGTGCCTTTTTTTATGCATTCTATTGACCTAAAACATGACGGCCACGACTTCTCCATGTCCCGATCGTGTGTTTTGTGAGTCTAGTAGTGCCGACCGTGATATTTGTACAAAAATTGCCAATTTTGTTTCTATGATTGTCACGGCTACCACATGCATTTGGCTATGGCCGTAAGGTTTTGTGAGGCCAGTACATGAGAAATGTGTTCATCGTGCCCTATTATCATTTTTTATATTATGTATGCTTTGTTTTGAGTTATTATTTATATAGAAGATGAAGGATGATGGACTTGGTCTAAGATCCATAGGTTATGGCCTCTATCCTCCTTATCCTACTTGTTTGGGCCCCTTTTTTGGTCCTCGCTACACATCCATCGCCTTTTTGGAATCCTAAAAACCACAGTTGCAATTTTAGTTTGTCACGGCTGTGAGATTTTATTTACCCTGTTTGTCGCGGTAACCCTATATTTGTCATGGCTGCCAGCTGTGTGATCTTTTATGTCACGGCCGCAACATATCTTGCTATGGCCGTGTGTTTTATGCATATCCAGTAGCTTGAAACACTGTTTTAATCTTTTCTATTTTGTTCCGTATAGCCCGTTTACAGTATGCTAGAAACTTAAACTTTACTGCATGCCTCTTAGGCCTTTATTTTTTTATTTTCCTGCTCACTCGCATGTTTTTCGATTTTCTTTGCTCAAACTACATGTGTGACATATCTAGAAATAATAACCAAATTGCATGACCCTGATAAGCGAAGTTAGGTTTTTCCTTGTTGTTTGCTTTTGTTTGAACTCTCTTCAACCTCCCATTTTGTATTTGTTACCTTTAAAAACATTTATAATAAGAACCAATATTGACAAAGTAGAGGCCAATCTCATGGTTGCGAGAAGGGTGCCTAACACCTTTTCTTCTCATACCTTAGCCCCTCGAACCCTCTTTTCCTCTGGTTACGCTTTTAAAAGACTCGTAGCCTTCTTTTATTTTTCTTGATTTTTCTCAAAAATCAAATGGCGACTCCATTTTGTCTTAAAAATGCGTTCGATTATCTTGGATTTTCTGTTTTAAATAGAAAAGAAATATTTTTCTAAAAATAATAGATATTCGGTGCATTCTCCTTCCCAATCTTCAATCTCAAACCCGTGCAGTATGTCATGGTTGCAAGCTTTTTGCCATATCAATATCTTAAATTTCATTCTTATGACTTTCTGTTAACAGCATACGCTGTCCAGCATGTGTCCTATAAAGTAGTTTTTCCATGATTAGGTTTTAGAGGCTTCTGTTCATTTATTGATTCCTTGATATGTTCACCATGCATCCTTTAATATAGATCTAGCATGATTAGGATTTAGGATTTTTTTTATGCTTTGTTTTCTTTTATTACGTGTTTAGATACTTAGATTATGTATTTTTGTTACTTGATTTCGGATGTTCTCTCTTTGCTACCATTTTCGATATATGCATGCATTTGGAAAATCAAATTAAAAATCAATGATGATGAGTAAAGGCCAACCTCATGGTTGGGCGAAACAGAGTGCGTAACACCTTTCCCGATTCGTACCTTAACCCTTGAACCCATGTTTTCTCTGGTTAACAAAAAAGATCAGTGGCTCATTTTATTATTTTTGATTTTTCTTAAAAACCAAGTGGCAACCCTATTTTTCAAATAAAAGGGTTTTCAAAATCTTTTAGTTTTCAAGGTCTTAAAATCTTTTTGAGTTAAACTCTTGAATCCCCCCTTCTTTTTTGCAAAATCCAAAATTTCGGTGCCACAGTATTTTCTAGCAACTCCACTAGCGATAGTTTTTTAAAAACTAATAAGATGGCTAGACTTGAAAGCATCATTGGTTCTTAGTCTTATTTTCTCATTTTTATTTTTGCATGCATCTTGTATTGTTCTTTGCTACCGCTTAGCATACCCGATACTTTGGTCAGTTTACTGTCTCGGGACTATGTTGGGGAAGCAAGCATGCCTTCTAGCCTTACGCTCCGATAGGTGCAACAAAAAGGGTTATTGCTAACCGTTTGATAGTACGTTACACCACTACTTAGCACATGAGGTATATTCTTGACTCTATTCCGAAGATACCTTGAGTGTTTACCAAATCGACTTTTTTTTGCCTATAGTTGCTTAGAACTTTCCCATTAGGAATAAAACCTGTAGCATTACATGTTTTTCTTTATTGGGTGCTTTGTTTGAATCTGATTCGTATTTTGTTTTGTTTAAAATAGTTTCCTTCTCGGGGCTCTGCCCGGGTTTTGTTTTGGAACCTTCGTCTAGTTTAGCATAGTTTTCGTTCGTAAGGCTTTGCCCAGGTGTCGTTTAGAACCTTCTTCTAGTTTAGGATAGTTTTCTTTCTCGGGGCTCTACCTGGGCTTCGTTTAGACACTTTGATTTGTTTAGGATAGTTTTCCTTCCCAGGGTTCTGCCTGGGTGTCATTTAAAACCTTCATCCAATTTTGGATAGTTTTCCTTCCCAAGCTCTGCCCGTTCGTTTTCATAGTCCTTGTGAAGGTACCATTTTCTTATTTGTGTTTTCTTTTTGAAGCTTTGCTTGTTTTCCATTGGAGCTTGACTGAGGCATCGTTTGAGTTTGATAGGTTTGTGTACCCCATTTTTCAAGCTCTTTGGTTCAAGGACCAATTTTACATTGCAGAAGTACAACTCAGGAAGTTTTTGATCTTTTTTCCCTTTTTTTTCATCACAACTTTATTCTTGGTTTAGATCATTGAGTCAAAGGGAACAGATCCTATATGTACTTAGGCCAAGTCGGCTACTGGAGATTATATGTAGTCTCTGAACAAGTTATGGAACGGTCAAGGATGGCTAAGAATGAAATGAATCTGATCGCCCTGATGAGGACCCTCATGGATATACAAAGAGTAGTCAAGCAACAAACACAAGTCCAAAATCAGTGTCAGGCCCAGATTTGGGTGATTCAGGCCTAGCTACCAGGGGTAAATGAACAGCAGGATGATTCGAAGGACAACGGGAAAGGAGATAACTTTCGAAAGGATAATCAAGTTCCTAATGGACCTCAAGTTGTTGCACCACCCCGAGTCAACCGCCAGGCTATGGTGGAGGAAGAAAACACTGCTCACACTAGGGAATCTACATTGGCAAATAAGATTGACAAAATGGAAAAGGTTCTGAGAAAGGCAAAAGGAGTTGAGGAATACATGTTGGATGTGGGAGAACTGTGCTTATTCAAGGACGCTAAGCTGCCAGAAAAGTTTAAAATACCAAACATGGAGAAATTCAACGGGTTTAAAGATTCGAGAATACACTTGAGAATATACGTCGATACCCTTACTCCCATGGGTATCAACGATTAGTTAAAAGCTCATTTTTTCCACCATTCGCACTTAGGGGCCACACAAAAGTGGGTTTCTTTCTCTCGATGTTGCGAAAACTAGGACATGAGAAGACATCGCTGCTGTGTTCATCAGCCAGTACAGCTACAATGTTCAGTTGGATTTGACTACCCGGGAGTTAGAAACCACCCGACAAGAGGGAAGAGAATCTTTTATGGATTTCCTGAGTAGGTGGAGAGGAAAGGAGGCCAAGATGATGAATCAACCAACTAGGAAGGAACAGGTAAGGATTGTAGTTAAGAATCTCCAGTCCCCTCTAAAGCGGCATCTGATAACACAACCGCTCTTCACATTTGAGCAATTATTCGACGTTGGGGTCCAAATAGAGGATGCAATCCAATCTGGCGATATTGAAAAGGCTGAGGTGAGTCAAAAGTCGAGAAGATCTTACCCGTCCAATAATAAAAATTAACCCACCTCTTCCACTAACCTCATAACCCGCTCCAACGAGGTTAACTTGCTCAATCCACAATCAGACCGACCAAACACTTCACCCGCATCTCTTGCCAGAAATAACCAGCCACAACCAAAAATGCTAAGGAGGGTCTTCACAACCTTCAACATCTTCCTAACTACAACCCTGAATCAACTTGTCGAGAAAGGGTTGATAAAACTTCTTGATCCAATATCACTTTTTAACCCTTTGCCACCACAATACAATCCCTCATACTACTCCTCATACCATCAAAGCTATGGACACCTGACCAACAATTGTTTGAGACTTCGTCACGAAATTCAGTATCTCATTGACAATAAGTTCATTCCACTCCCATTTGTCATCTCAAAACCAAATGTCACGACTAACCCATTACCAAACCATGCAAAATAAGTTATCCTAAACTGCAGCCAGATGGAATAGCCAAAAAATCCTAGCCACTTCATCTGCTTGACTTATCTTTCACGTTCGGTAATGTCACCTACGGAAGACCAGTTGTCATGTTCCTTGATAATGAAAGGAAATGGATTCTAGAAAGTGGTGGGATGGGAAGAAGGAGCCTGGAACAAAGTAGAAATGGGGATTCAGATAGATAATCAAGTTAAAGAGGAGAGCAATGAGGTTGATGATTGGCCACTAGACTATCCGGTATGACCTTATGGGTTAAAAAATGTCTTGGATGACATTACTCTCCCTCAATTCTTCGAAAAAGAGGTGCATGCAGATGAAATGAAATCCTTTTGGTTAGTTCAAATGGTAATGAAACAAGATGGGGAAGAGTGGGCAAATATTAGGTGGCACATGAAGACGTGGTAGCATATGTTGACGAAGATATTTGGGGGTTGAACGATGTAGACAATACTTGGGCCATCGAGGACAAAGAAGACAGGAGAGGAAGATCGAAAAGCAATAATTTGGATGATCAATGGGAATTTGAAGGAGGCACCCCGTATGTTACTGAAGTTAGGGGAACCAACAATGCAATGACAAGATTATGGGATCCTAAGGAAGGTATCGAACATTTAACCAGGAGTGGAAGGCACTTCAAGCCGACCCAATTGGAAAAAGGACAAAGAATTGGAAAGGGAAAAGAGCAAGAGCAAGGAGAAGAGGATAACATTGTACTAAAGCAGTTGAAGAAAATGCAGGCTAAAATCAGCATTTAGGGACTGCATATGGCTTTACATAGGCATCGATAGGCCGTGCTAAAGGTTTTAAATAAAGCAAATGTCTCGATCGACGTAACCCCAGAGCAATTGGTTGGATTGAGTCTACCTGTTAAGGGGCCTAGTGTGATTTCATTTTTTGACAAGGATTTTCTGTTGGAAGGGAGGAATCATAATAAGCCATTGCACATCACAGTCAAATGCTTGGAGAAGTGGGTTTCGATTACACTCATCGACAACGGGTCAGCATTGAATGTCTGCCGACTCCGAACAGCCATCTACTTGGGAATAAAGCCTGACCAATTCACGCATAACACTCGGGGGGTTAAGGCATATGACAATAGAATGCGGGATGTGCTGGGGTTGGTATCCTTTGTAGTGTCAGTTAGATCACTAGAGACCTCCGTGGAATTTTATGTGTTGGATGTTTTGGCTTCATTCAACTTGTTGTTGGGTAAGTCATGGCTCCACAACCCAAAAGTTCAAGCGGTCCACTCCACTCTCCACCAAAAGCTAAAGCTAATCAAGAACGGGGCTGTGTTAACCATTCATGGGGAAGACAACATTGAACCCCCAAGGGAAGATGGCTTGCATCTCTTGGAGGTCTGACATGGAGAAACGGATGTGTTTCTCAGTAGATTCAGATTCAACGAAGCCTAAGCAGTTCAGGTGCTGTTGAAAGAAGAGGATAGCTACATTGACCCGTATGTAGTCACAATCATGAGACAAATGTCTTATTTTCTAGGGTTGGGGCTAGGACACCAGCAGTAAGGGATTTTGGTGTCCATTCAGGTGTTGCTGAATCAACAGCATTTTGGACTGGGGTACCAACCAACTACAGAAGATCTCAAAGGACGAAAGAAATAACAGAAGGGGAAAGGAAGCAAATACCCAGATACACTGAATGGGAACTTTGTCAAGGAAGGAGAAGACCTCTCCTATTATGGTTTTTCAAAATCGTGGTTCGATGAAGAAATCATCCAGAAGCTATCAGGATTGGAGATTTTCTTCAATCATCAATTGTCTGATACAAAAGAAGAAGAATCTACAGTGGAAGAAGGAAAAGTGAAGAGAGTTCAAGAAGAAGAAGATTAGCCAACACAGATATAGAAGCTTTGTTTAGCAGTCGGATGGCATAAATATATATAGTCGACCAAGACTGTTTGATGATGGGCGATGGCGTACCGGCTAACTACACCGGGCTTATCGTGGATCCAGCTTCAAAGGACGTCAACAACTGGTCTTTAGGTTTTTGTAATTTGCATGATTTAAGTCTCAAGTCTGAGTTTGAGTCTTGTAAGATTTTACTCTATTTTGATCAGTTGGATATTGAGTCTGAAGGCACATTTGTCTATGCTCTCTTTTGCTTTCTCCTTCAAGTTTGTAATTCCCACTTTTCCTGATATCAATGAAATAAATGAGGATTTTGATTACTCTATTTTGCTTGATTTATTATGTGCGCTTTCTGAAAATTTTGATGAATTCAAAGGGGTTATCCCCTAAGAATTGAAACCTATAATAAGAAAAGATGAAGAAATGCGTGACCAACTAATAATTGAAGAAATTTTGCCAATAAATTTGGAAAATGAAAGTAACCCACAATTTGTTTAAATCGGTTCTTCTTTATCTTTTGTTGAACGTGAACAATTAATAATTTTATTAAAAGAATTCAAAGACGTCTTTACATGGTCATATGAGGATATACCTGGAATTGATCCCGAAATCGTCTGGCACCGCATTCCTTTATACCTAATACTAAGCCAGTTAAACAAAAACTGAGAGGCATACAGCTAGAATGGGCACTAAAGATCAAAGAAGAAGTTACCAAGTAGATCAACGCAGGTTCCTTGTAGTAATCGAGTATCCCAAATGGGTAGCCAACATAGTGCCGATCTTAAAGACGGATGGACGGATCACAGTCTATGTCAACTTTCGAGATCTCAATAAGGCCAGCCCTAAAGATGACTTCCTTTTGCCACACATTGACCTTCCAGTACATAGTACTACAGGGCACGCTCTCTTGTCATTCACAGGCGATTTCTCCGAATACAATCAGATCTTAATGGACCCTAAAGACAAAGAAAAGACGACATGCACTACACCTTGTGGTATTTATTTCTATCATGTAATGACATTTGAATTAGAGAATGCAGGGGTAACCTGTCAAAGAGTTGCCACTACATTATTGCATGACAGGATACATAAGGAAGTCGAGGTGTACGCAGATGACATGATCGTGAAGTCCAAAGATCAAGATGGTCATATCATAGCGCTATAAAAATTCCTCGAACAAATTAGAAAGTATAAGATGCGATTCAACCCGCATAAGTGTGCCTTTAGAGTTGCTACAGGCAAGATACTGGGATTTAAGATCACTTAGCGCCGTATTGAAGTCGAACCTTCAAAGATTAAAGCTATCATGGAAATGCCTCCTCCTAAAATCGAACGAGAAGTCAGGGGCTTTTTGGGAAATGTGCACTTCATCAGTCGATTCATAGCCAATCTAACACCAACTTGTGAGCTGTTATTTTGATTGTTGAAGAAAGGAGTAAAGTTTGAATGGGATAAAAAATGCCAAGATGCTTTTGAAATAGTGTGCTGATACTTGTAGAATCCACCAGTTCTAGCTCCTTCCGAACCCAATTGGTCATTGATTCTTCCTATCAGTGACCAATTTTGCAATGGAATGCATGCTGGTGCAAGAAGGAGAGATCGGGATCGAGAAAGCAGTCTATTATTTGAGCAAGAAGATAACTGGATGCGAAGTGCAATACACGTCATTAGAAAAGACGTGTTGGGCTTTGGTTTGGGCCTCTCGAAAACTAAGGCATTACATGATATCCTTTACGGTGAGTGTGATTGCCTGTAAGGATCCACTGAAGTACTTGTTCGAGAAGCCAGCACTAACAGGGAGACTGCCGCGGTGGCTACTTCTATTGTCAGAATTTGATCTCAAGTATATCACTAGGAAATTTGTGAAAGGTATGGCAGTTGTAGAATTTTTAGCAGATCAACCGATCAAAAGAGAAGAGGACGCAGAGTTTTAATTCCCCGACGAGTAACTCATAGGAGTTAAAGAAGAAAAGTGGACTTTGTATTTTAACGGCGCGTCAAATCAGTATGGTTATGGGATTGAAGTTTTTCTAGTTACCCTTGATGAATCCCACGTTCCCCTATCACTAAAGCTCAATTTTGAAGTCACTCACAATTAAGCTGAGTATGAAGAATGCTTAGCTGGATTAGAAGCAGCCCTAGAATTAGGGGCAAAGAAACTGGAAGTAATCGGAGACTCGGCATTGGTGGTTTCACAAGTAAGAGGTGAAGGTTAAGGACGAAACTCTAATTCTCTACCACCAAGAACTCAAAAAACTGATTCTATGCTTTGAATAAGTGGTTTTCAACCACATTTCGAGATTGGAAAATAAGTTCGCTGACACCCTGGTCACTCTAGCTTTAATGATTGACATACCATATGGAGACAGAATGAGGCCACTAGTAATTGAGCAGAAAAGAAAGCTGGCATATGAAATAACAGCACCAATTGAAGAAAGCTTAGACTAACTCCCTTGGTACTTTGACATCTAGAATTTCGTGGAGAATGGAGAATACCTTAAATACGCCTGTAAAAAGGACAAGAGAGCGATAAGGAGATTGTGTGTGTTGGAGGCAAAACTACCAAGATCATTATTTTTGAAAAATAATTATCGGTAAAAAATTAACTGGACGGGCAAACGCCGAAACGGGCTCCAGATAAAACTTTTGACGAAGAATGATCAAAATAAAACCCGTGCAACCAAAGTTAATTTAGAAGAATACCTCTTGTAGATCTAATCTTCAACTA